>CM050512.1:1700000-1845000 GCA_027563665.1 Antrozous pallidus | reverse complement strand
GTTTAGCTCCCGGCCAAGACCCAAGCTGGCGCTGAACGAACACGCGTGTAAGAAGACAGAACACAGAGTGACCAAGCTGTCCTCGGGCACTCGTGACCCGACCGGAAACGCAAGGTGCGGGAATCCCATGGAAACCATGGCGCTCTGAGAGTGCCAGGCCAGGTGCGCTGGTTCCCAGGAGCCTCTGGGGGTCAGAGAAGCGTCCGTCAACCAGACGCCTCCAGAGACCCGGGCCCAGGTCCTCTGCTGTCCGTCCAGTGCCTGCCCGCCCGGCTGGCCCCCGCCCTGGTTCCAAACCCACTGCCCCGGGGACCAGAGGACAGGGTCTGTGTCACTGAGCTGTCCGCCTGCCTGGCGACCCTCCCGCCTGAGACCCTGGTCGAGGCTGAGAGAACCAGCTGAGCAGGCGGGAGTGCCAGGCCACCAGGTGCAGCTGGCAGGGGGGCGTGTGACTGTGGGCCCCACCGGGGCGGGGGGGGGCGGCGGTGGGGGACCGGAGAGGGCCCGCCCACTGCGGCTGCTGCAGATTCTGGGGCCCCTGCGTTCCCGTGGAGGCTTCTTGTTGTTGCTCCTCAGCAGCCGTGCCCCACCCTTTCCTTGTCCTCTCTCCCCTGGAGCCTGGGGCGGCGTGGGGTTGAGCACCCCGCCTCTGGGCAGCAGGGCTGAGCGGAGTGCCTTCCATCCGACGCGCTAACATCCAGCGTCTCCGTGTTCTGTGGATGCTCTTGGCACCTGAGAGATGGCTGACGAGGCCAACTTCCAGATTAAATAGTTAACGAAACTGCGCGGCAAGGACTGCGAGGTTGGATCGGATCCGCTTTGACATTTATCAGCTATTTCAATCACTCCCCCTGCGGCTCCAGCGAAGCGTCTCGCATGCAAATCGGGCGGTGGGTGTGTGCTTTCCCGTCTCCTTTGGACAGTGTTCAGGTCACATCTTCTGATCCGTGTCGTGTTTGTTCCCGCCCAGACGGCGATTTTTGCAAGTCATTGGTATCTCCTCTCATCAGCCCGCCCCGGAGGAGCAGACAGGTTCCCCGTCTACAGGCGGGAGATCTTATCTGCACTTCGCAGCTCAGCGCTTTGAAAGCGACGGGACACGTGTGACCGATCTCTCATCGGAGAAGTGCTCTTCCATCCGAGTCCAAAGCCTCAGACCCGCTCCGGGTGTGAAGGGCCCGGTTCTAGCGGATGGAACGTCTCTTCCCAGAGCACATCTGTGAGTCGAAGGCGCTCTCACCTGGCTCGGCTCTCTGCCAGGACGTGCCCCAGGCCTGCGTGCATCCCCGGGCACTCCCAGGCGGGCACCCAGCCCCGTGCCTTCCCAGGAAGAGGAAGCGTGTGCCCACAGGTCCCCGACACAGGCCTGCCCGCCAACCTTCCCTTCTCCTGGCTGCTGACAGGCGGAGGGTCCCACGCCACTGGGGGAGAGCAGCTGGGCATGGTCACCCCTGAAACAGTATGTGAGTCTCACACACACAGAGGAGCGTGCGTGGGTCTGTACGCAGATTTACGGGCTCGCCCTTGGGCCAAACCTCCCATCCCGAGAACGGCTCTGCCCACTGGGTCTGGAATGGGAGCCATCAGGACTTCCGGAAACCTGGCCATGAGCTTGTCCCCTGCAGGTCCCTGGCCGGAGAGCCCGGGGGAGGGAGCCCGCAGCAGTGAGTGGAGACTGATGAGGAGAAGGAGCAGGCTGGCTCAGGAGCGCAGATGCTCTTATCTTATCTGCCCGCATCTCTGCTGCTTACAAATTAGCGTGTCAGAGTGACAGCTCCCCAGCCAGTCCAGGTGTGAGGAGGAGCTTAGACCAAAAAAAAAAGAAAAAAAAAAGATGCAGTTTAGCTGGTGACTAACTCAGCAGCAGATCCCCGGGGGCCCCAAGGCAGTGGTCGGCAAACTCATTAGTCCACAGAGCCAAATATCAACAGTAGGACGATTGACATTTCTTTCAAGAGCCGAAAACCTACTTCTGCGCATGGGCCACGAAGTTTCAATCGCACTGTACAGTGCACGCCTGCATGTGGTGTTCTGTGGAAGAGCCACACTCGAGGGGCCAAAGAGCCGCATGTGGCTTGTGAGCCGCAGTTTGCCGACCACCGGTCTAAGGCAAGGACTGCGGTAGAACTGGTCCCACTGAAAGACAAGAGAACCATATTCCCATCTCCTTCTAGGGGAGAACATCTCCCAGGGAACGGGCAAACCACCTTCCGTCGCCCTGGCCCCTGTGGCTCAGTGGATAGAGCGTCGTCCCAAGGATGGAAGGGTCCGGGGTTGATTCCAGTCAAGGGCACCCACCTTGGTTATAGGCTCGGACCCCGGTTGGACACAGGCGGAAGACAACCAACTGATGTGTCTCTCGCACAGCCTTGCTCTCTCGTTGTCTTTCCCGCTCCCTCCCACGTTCCCCCTCAGAAACATACCTCGGGTGAGGATTAACAAAACAACGCCTTCTGTTAAACGGAGGTGAGCGTGTGACCAACATCTGCTGCCGCCCCTGCGGCCGCCCCACAGCTCGGGGCCCGTGTCCACGTCCAGGCCGTCTCCTCCGAGCTCCAGACTCTGGAGCAGCCCGGGGAGGGCGGCCGAGCGACGTCTCCCCGTTCCCACCACAGACCCAGGCAGTGGCCTGCAAGGTTGTCACGGATACTCACCCCCTCCCACCCACAGCACACCTCCCCCACAGCCAGACTGCCTAGTGGCCGTGTCTTCAGGGTGGGTGCTGCTGTGGCCCCAACACTGAGGACGGGACACGGCCAAACCAGAAGGTGCAAAAGGCACCAAAGCGGTGACAGAGATGCGCACCGTGTCCCCACGAAGCCAGAGCAGTCCCCCTTCTACAGGACTGGGTCTCCTCGCCCTCCACTGGAAACTCTTCTCGCCAGAGGGTTTACCAGGAGTGGAGCCTCAGAATCATGGCCCTAATCCTACACCTAGCATTAACCCTAACACTAACACTAACACTAACACTAACCCTAACCTAACCCTAACCCTAACCTAATCTTAACCCTAAACCTAGCCCTAACCCTAAACTTAATCCTAGCACTAACCCTAAACCTAACTTTAACCCTAAACTTAACCCTAGACCTAACCTTAGCAATAACCCTAGCTCTAACCCTAAAACTAACCCTAAACCTAACCCTAATCCTAAACTTAGCCCTAGACCTAATCTTAACCTAACCCTAACCCTAAACCTAACCTTAACCCTGGCCTTAACCCTAACCCTAGCCCTAACCCTAAACCTAACCCTAACCCTAACCCTAGCCCTAACCCTAACCCTAACCCTAGCCCTAACCCTAACCCTAACCCTAACCCTAGCCCTAACCCTAACCCTAGCCCTAGCCCTAACCCTAGCCCTAGCCCTAACCCTAGCCCTAGACCTAACCCTGCCCTCCGTCTACAGACACGGGGCTGCGCTCAATACCACAGGAGGGCCTGACCCACACATGGCTCTGAACGCTGATGGACAGGCTGGACATGCCCTGGCCTCCTCCACATCGAAGTGCCATTTAGGAAAGTGAACCCCCAGCCTGGAGTTCCTCTCTTCCGTCCTGCTGATTGCCTGGCACCTTGAATCAGCTAGTGCGCCTCCTCCCTCCTGCAGCCGGCAGGCTCCCCCTAATCTTAACCTAACCCTAACCCTAAACCTAGCTCTAACCCTAAACCAGCAGAGACTTTAGGGGCTCCCCCATCTCCAGGAGGGGCTCCCACAGCCACTGCCCACGAGGGATCCAAATCCAGACCCCCCTGCAGAGTCTGCGTCGTGGGACCATCCCCTGACCAAGCGCCCGAGGGGCAGAGCCTGGGACGGGAATGCTTCCGGAGCCACAGACTGAGCCAGCCTTTCCGAAGGGCCGGGGGGAGGAAGCAGGACCCACCAGACACCTAAACAGGGGTGGGGGCTCCGCTGGAGACCAGCTGCACCTGGATGACAAGGGATTCTGGGCATGGACCCACCAGGGAAGTGCCCCTGCCTGGAGGCCTGGGCCTGCGGGCTGCTGGCTGCACCCCCTCCATCCTCAGGGGTGACGCCCCCGTGGTGAAGACACCCCGGGGGGTGGGCAGCAGGCAAGAGGAGGCTGCGGTGAGTGCCTGACACGCCTCTCGCTGAGGGTGGGCACCGGGCCTGGGGAACGGAGTGTGGGTGGCAGCTGGGCTCCTTGCACCTGCTCCTCGGGGGGAACCGGTGCCGGTTACTGAGGGCAGTGGCCTGAGGCCGAGGCCTGGCTGTGGGACCCGGGTCCGAGGGGAGCTGTCTGTCTGGAGCTGCCATGTGGGACCAGGGTCACCCTTGGCTGCAGGAGGAGTGGAGGTCTGGTCTGGATTTCAGAAATGCTCACCAACCTCCTGATTATTCTAACCGAAGTAATCTTTTGTTTTGGCTAACTCCAAGGGCCCTGAAATGTGAACGTTTCTGGATCAAAGTCACCCGCGTGTTAGTGTGAATTCCGTGATCAGGTCTCGCTGGCGGAGCGGTATCAGACCAGAGAGTCGGGGAGACGCGGGAGGCAGGAGGGAGTCTGAGACCCAGACCACAGCATCGAGATGCCGGGCGCTGGGAGGGACAAGGCCGGCAGGAGGCCGCACAGGGAAGCCGCCCCCTGAGCGGGCTCCTCGTGAGGCACCGCCTGCGAGAGGCGGGACGGTCCAAAGGAAACGCTCCGGATCTGCAGCACAGTGCCCGGGCTCTGACTGACAGCTGGCCTCGCCACCTCCTTCAACCCCGAGGCCGAGCGCTTCCTGATCCCCATCATCGCGGGTCATTTCCGAAAGCAACTTCCATCAAAATCACGGGCTGATCCAGGCTAGGGCTCGAATTAGGATTAGGGTTAGGGCTAGTGTTCCTGTCATATCGTCACCAGAAGAGAAAGTAAGTCATCCCACGTTACCGCACCACCGAGCAGAGGAGGAGAAATCCCTCTCTCTGGGTCAAACCCAGGAACGAACGCACCCTGTGCACCGGTAACGGACCAGCCCGCAGGCTGCTGCGCGTGGGCGCAGACCAGAGCAACGCACAGGCGCCCGGGAAGGAGTTCTGAGAAAACAGAATGAGCAAGATCACTGGTCCCCGAATTACAAAAACGCTGGACTCGATACTGTGAGCGAGGAGGAGCAGTTCTGGGGGCCATCGGACCCCAAGGCAAACAATCCTGAGGGCTCTCGGGGGCTGGGCCTCACTGGGGGCCTGCGCTGGGTCACAGAGAGTTTTCCAGGTGTACCGGTTAATAACGCGGATTTTTTTTCAATAGATGGAGTTACGCATATGTTGATATATATGCGATTTGATATGCATGCTGTTTTGTTGTATTGACAGCAAGCTTCAAAATTGTTCTGAAGGTTTTCACATTTTCTGAAGGTTTTCACATCATAGATATTTTTACGCTTAAAAATGTCGAATTTCGTGCCCAAAAAAGAACATTTGCGGGAAGTTTCAATTCGTTACTTTGTTTCGAAGAAAAACTTATCGTTTACTTCGGGAAGCTTATGGTGAACATGCTCCATCTCAAGATCCTTGTGAACGCCGGTTTAAAAGCTTTAAAAGTGATGATTTCGATGTGAAAGACAAAGAACGTCCAGGTCAACGGAAAAAGTGTGAAGACCAACTATTACGAGCATTGTTGGATGGAGATGCGTGTCAAACTCAAAAACAACTCGCAGAAAGATTAAACGTTGCTCAGCAAACAATTTCTGCTCATTTACAGGCAATGGGAACGATTTTAAAAGAAGGAAAATGGGTGCCACATCAACTGAATGAAAGACAAATGGAAAACCGAAAAGTCATCAGTAAAATGTTGCTTCAACAGCACAAGTGAAAAGTCTTTTTTGCATTGAATGTGACTGGCGGTGAATTTTGAGGATCCCAAATGCACAAAATCATGGGTCGATCCAAGTCAACCATCAACATCGACTGCAAGGCCAAATTGCTTCGGAAAGAAGACAAAGCTCTGTGTTTGGTGGGATCAGGAAGGTGTGGTGTATCCCGAGCTTCTAAAAGGAGGTGAAACGATTAATACTGATTGCCCCCAACAACAAATAATCAATTTGAACCATGCTCTGATTATGAAATGACCAAAATGGGCCTAAAGACATGGCAAAGTAATTTTGCTTCATCATAACCAGTCCTTGTAGTAGAAAGGGCCACCTAGAGGCCACACGGCAAGGTCTCCACAGCCTCACACACGTCAAAGCCAGTTAAAGACACATCAAAAGATCTTGCCTGGGGAGTATTCAACTACCAGCCGTATTCACCAGACCTTGCTCCTTCAGATGACTGCTTGTTCTCATCAATGGCACACGCACTTTCTGAGCAGTACTTCAAAAGGTACGAAGAAGCGGACAATTTGGTCTCTGAATGATTTGCCTCAAAACAAGAAAAGTTCTATTCTAATTTGTATCCACAAATTACCTGAAAGATGGGGTAAATAAATACGTAGCTGGTGATGAACATTACTCTGAATAAAGCACTGTTGATGTGTCTCTTGAAATTAGCGTGTTTTGGTTACAAACCCGCATCATTAACCAGTACCGGTAGTAGAAAGAGCCACCTAGAGGCCACACAGCAAGGTCTCCAGCGGCCTCAGCGGGAGCCCTGCCAGGCCCCGACCTCTCTCACAGGCCGCACCCCCAGCAGCCCACACCCTCGGCCTTCCTGCCTCCCGCCTCCACTCCCTCTCCTCACAGCTGGCATGGTGCTATCGGGGCTAGGAGCCTCACGTTGCTGGTTACCCTGTTAGGTAAACAGACAGGTCAGAGCCAGTCCCTGAGGTGTCCTCCCTGGCCACAAGCAGTTTAGTAAATCAGCGGCTCGTTTACTAAATTAGGGATGAAAAGGAAATTGTCTCTCGCGTAAGTTTGTTTCAGGCTAACGGTCTGGCCGTCTCATTTAGAATTTTTGCAATGGGACCCGTATCACTTGCCCCTGGAGATCCTCAAAGCACAACATTATCATGTGGGTTTGTTCCTTTTCATAAAAAAAAGTAAAAATTATGAGAATCTCTGACGTAACAGGGACCTTTGGAATTAGGTGCTCTGCCCGTAATGTTCTAACCCGCACTGCCCGCCATGGCAGTCAGCGACGTATGGGTTGCGGAGAGCTCAGAGGTGGCCGGTGTGACAAATGAGTTACACATTTAACCTGATTGGTCTGACTAGGCAATCCTATATAATAAAAGGCTAATATGCAAATCGACTGAATGGTGGAAGCACCAGTTGCTATGAGGTACACTGACCACCCGGGGGCACACGCTCAACGCAGAGGCTGCCTGCTGGTGGTCACGTGGGCCCCTGCCACTCAGCCAGAAGCCAGGCTCGTGGCACCGTGGTGGTGGGAGCCTCTCCCCGCTCCACTGCAGGTGGGCAGTAAGGAGAGATGGGTCCCGCACTGGGAGAGAGATCCTGAACTGCGACATAGCACAGGTCAGGCTGAGGGGACCCCCGCCCAATCCCCCGAGTGCGTGAATGTCACGGACCAGGCCTCTCGTATTTAATAAGCTACCTGTACCGCTGGGTCCTGCGTGGACAAGGCGGCAGGTGTGGGCTCCACCCTTAAATTTCAGAAGGTAAGAGGCTGCACAGAGCCCCTACTGACCACTGTAAATGTGCACAAGGAAGTGTTTTTATCAGGATCCACACAGACGGGTCTGAGGTGCTGCAGCCAGGCCGGACCAATCGTGAGGCCGACGAGCAACCCCACGATGCACATGCTTTCTCCCCTGAGGCGTGTGAACCCGGCGCGGGGCTGCCCTCGCATAGTTTTCCGACGGATCTAGAGAATGGCCCGATGCCCTGGATAGTTAGTGGTTACTGAAAATATAAACAAGAAAAATAACTGTTGGAAGGGTGGGGAAGGGAGAGGGAGAGGGAGAGAAGGCAGGATGGAGTAGAAGAGAAAGAGAGAGAAATGGGGAGACAGAGGGAGGAAGAAAGGGAGGGGGGAGAGAGAGGAAAGGAGAAAGGGAGAGGGAGGACAGTGAGGGAGAGGGAGGACAGAGGAGGAGAGGGAGGACAGCGAGGGAGAGGGGGGACAGAGAGGGAGAAGGAGGACAGAGGAGGGGAGGGAGGACAGCGAGGGAGAGGGGGGACAGAGAGGGAGAGGGGGAGGGGCAGGGAGAGGGACAGGGAAAGGAGGGGAGAGAAAGATCCCCTTAGGACACCAGCTGCCATTTCCGTCCTCGGTTGGGCGCTGTGAAGGCTCTGCCTCGAAATGAGATGAAGAACCCCGGGTTTGCCTCTCTGGCTCTCAGGTTCACAGGTAGCGTGTCATTTAGCCTTTGAGGTAAGTCAGCAGGACTGCCGCTTCCCAAGGCCCTTGTGTGTCAGAAGTGACACAGGAACCGTTGCTTGGTTGAACCGGAAAGCTGGAGGAATGACCTGAGCGGACGCCATCAGGAGCGTGGGACCCCGTTACGACCAACCCAGGGCAGAGTCTTGGGGACCCACGGAGGGAATGACGCCCCACGGGGCAAACGGCGCCTGGCAGTGTGCTGTGTCCGCTCTCCCGCCCACTGTCCTCCAGGACACGAGTGGACTGGGCTACAGAACGCGTCCGCCGCGGAGACCTGCTCCCACGGCCCGTCCGAACAGAGCAGGAGACCCACACAAAGGCTTTGTCTTCTACTTCTTCCCTGACAAGACCCACCTACAGCTGCCAGGGGCCTTCGTGTGTCCAAGGCGACAGGGGAACGTCTTCGGACACACTGGCCGCTGCCCTGACGGGCAGGATGCGATGGACGGACGGTCTCCCTTGGGTTTAGGCTGTACTTTCTCTTGGTCCGAGATGCCGCCTCCCTGTGGACGCATCTCCATCCCCGGGGGTTCTGGGTGAGCCTGGCCAATCAACCCCCGATGGGCTTCCTCTCTCCTTCAAACGCAGCCTCCCCACGCCACGTGAGTGTGTCCTTCCCGTGTGCACGCGGACAGACGCCGAGGAGAGCTCGGCTCCCTGAGACCCCGCCCCTCAGGCCCCCCGGTGGCACTTTACAATTAGCCGACGGCTCTGCATGAAGGTCAGTGGACTGAGAGGCGTCTCGTTCCCGGGGATGACTCAGATGCTACCTCTGCTATTGGCAATGTGTGCGGTTGGCCGCCTGTATCGTAACTCGCTCCACGGTATTCCCAGAGCCGCTGAGGCTGCCGTTGGGGCTGGAGTCTGCTTCGGCAACGGAGCCCTCACCCAGTAAATCAGTCCCCCGCGCGCCCCTGGACAGAGCCACGACCGAGCACACTCTCAGCCTCTGCAGATCCCGCCGCCCCATCCCCACATCTGTTGGAAGGCCACGCTTCACCAGCTGGGACAGCTTCGTCTCAGCACCGGGCCCAGGGAATTCCCGGCTGGCCTCAGACACCTTTCACCCCTTTTGAAAGTGTCAGTGGAAGCGAAATCCAGGGTCTGGTTCCAGGGCCCAGCAGGAATGTGGCGAGGGACCGGGAGGGAGGGCGGAGGGGGCGGGGGAGCAGCTCCGGGATGGATGCGCAGGGAAAGGCGCTCCTCGCTGTGAGTCCTCTGGCAGGAGGCGAGGGCGACGCGGGCCAAGCTGTGAGAGTGGACTCCCAGGACCCTGGGAAGGTCTGTTTTGTGCTGAGCGCTGCCTGAGGTCCGTGGGCCACGGCCAGGGGTGTGGACGTGCTTTCTGCTGTGAGCCTTTCCATTCTAACGACATGTTTGGTAATGGGGTTTGACGGCTGATGCAAACATGGTTCCCATTTGCTGAGGATGCTGACATTGGTTTCCTGGTTCCCCTTTGAGATCTCGGGGCTGCCTCGCCAGCGGGCACCCCCTGGACGCCTACTGCTCGCCTGCTTTCTGTATGGAGGCTGGTCAGATGACCAGTTCCATTGGCGGCACCTGGAGGCATTTTTATTGGAAAGCAAGTGACTCAAAAAAAAAAAAATGCAGTGAGCTTAAGAAACTAGATGTCTATTTATAAGATTTGGCAAGCTTTTCTTGAATACACAGAATAATGCAGATGAAAATGTAAAGTACTCTAGCTTATCCACTTGAGGAAAACAGAATAGTTGGACGGGTTACACATGAATTTATGAACTCAGGACTTTCATATCCTGACCTCAGCTCTGAATGCTTTGATTAGGCAACATCCTTATAGGTAAATTGCAGCATTCGTATTCTCACAGTTTTATTTAAGAACATAACTTTGAATAAAATTGCCCTACAACAGTGTTTGGCAAACCACAGCTGGCGAGCCACATGCGGCTCTTTGGTCCCTTGAGTGTGGCTCTTCCCCAAAATACCACGGCCTGGGCGAGTCTATTTTGAAGGAGTGGGGTTAGAAGAAGTTTAAGTTAAAAAAAAATCTGGCTCTCAAAAGACATTTCAATCGTTGTGCTATTGATATTTGACTCTGTTGACTAATAAGTTTGCCGACCACTGTCCTAGAACGTACATATCTCTTATTCAAAAATTGTAATTTTAGAGGCAAACTGAAAAGAAAACGTTTTCCTAAGTGAGCAGATCTACAGCTTTACTTTCTCTATGTAGTCATCCCTCAGGATCTAGTTCTGGGGTTTAGATGTTCAAGTCCCTTCTATGGAACTAGGGTCCCCTGGCTTGGCTTGCAGGGATTGGCCAAAACCAACAGTCCTGCCTCCCCTGAGGGATGTCACGGTGCACAAGGTGGCCAGCGGCCAGGGAGGAGCCTGAGCCCAGGCGCCACGCCCACTCCTCCCGGTCCCTCTGTGCCTACCACTGCTGCTGCTCGGTAGGCTCGCTGCAACCCTACTGTGGTCTCCACACACCCGTCCTAGGGTGGCACCAGTGTGCCCCCGACCAAGAAGCTGCCACAGGCTCCCACCCAGTTAGTTCCGGTCGCAGTCTGGATGGGGGAGGGGCTCACAGGGGGAGTGTCTGCGGGAGAGGCTCGCACCGCCGCCGCTGGGCTTGCTAGCCGTGCAGCAGTGAGCCCAGTGTCCGGTGCCCGTGTGTCTGCTGAGCGGCACTCCCACTGTGGGAGACACTGACCAGCAGGGGGCAGCTCCTGCGTCGAGCATCCGCACCTGTGGTCAGTGCACATCATAGCAACCAGTGGAACGGTTGATCAGACAAGTGGTTGCTTAGGCTTTTATATATGTAGACTAGAGGCCTGTTTCACAAAGAATCATGCGAGAATAGGCCTTCTTTCCCCTGGCTTCGCTCCTGGCTGCCTGGGAGCCTGCAAGTCCTCACTCCCAGCTGCCCAGGAGCCTGCAAGTCTTCGCTCCCATTGGAGCGCCACTCCTGTAACTCCCTCTAATCCCCGCCCTCCCCTCATAGCAAGCGCCCGCCCCGCCTGGCCGCTTTGCACCTGTGTATTCAAATTAACCCACCATCTTTGTTGGGTTAATTTACATACTCCTGATCATCTGATGAATGTCACGGAGGTACAGCCATTCTGCATATTTCTCTTTTATTAGTGTAGACTAGAAGCCTGGTGCATAAAATTCGTGCACAGGGGTAGGGGGGTGTCCTTCAGCACAGCCTGCACTCTCTCCAATATGGGATCCCTCTCACAGTCCAGGACTGCTGACTCCCAACTGCTCACCTGCCTGCCTGCCTGATTGCCCCTAACCACTTCTGCCTGCCAGTCTGATCACCCCCTAACCACTCTCCTGCCAGCCTGATCAACACCTAACTGCTCCTCTGCCAGCCCTATTGCCCCTAACTGTCCTCCCCTGCAGGCCTGGTCCCTTCCAAATACCCTCCCCTGCTGGCCTGATTGCCAACAACTGCCCTCCCCTGGCAGCCATCTTGTGGCAGCCATCTTGTAGTGGCCATCTTGTGGCGGCCATCTTTGAGCATATGGGGGCAGCCATCTTATGTGTTGGAGTCATGGTCAATTTGCATATCACCTCTTTATTGTATAGGGTGGCATAAAAAAAAACGCATTGTCAGCCCTCCATGATTCCCAACCATGAACTGAAAATCCTGCTTTTGATCCACAATTGGTTGAATCCAAGGATGTGAAGCTGGGAAATATGAAGAGCCCACTGTATATTTATTGAGAAAAATCCACACAGATTTGAACTGTGTGGGTCTACTTATACATGAGTTTTTTGTTTGTTTGTTTCTGTAAATATACAGATGGCCTTCTGTATCACCAAATGTCACACCCTCCAATTCAACTAACAGATGGTGGGAACAGTATTCTCCTCCACGGTTGGGAGCCCATGGGTGCCGAGGGCAGACAGCATGCATTGCTCTACATTTGATATAAGGGACTTGAGCATCTGGATTATGGTACCCATGCAGGTTTGGAACCAATGCCCTCACAGACACTGACGGGAGACAGTAATGAAGTGTTTTGGGGAGTCTAAGAGTTATATTCAAATTCTGTTGTTGTTGTTAATACTCCCCAAGGATTTTTTCCTATTGACTTTACAGAGGGGAAGGGAGGGAGAGAAACAGAAACATCCATGTGAAAGAGACACATCGGTTAGTTGCCTCCCACAGACACACCGAACAGGGCCAGGGATTGAGCCTGCAACTGAGGTGCATGCCCTTAACCAGAATCAAACCTGGGACCTTTCAGTCCATAGGCCCATGCTCTCTTCACTGAGCCAGACCCATTAGGGCTGTGCTCACATTTTTGACAGTGCAGGAGAGTCAGTGTCCCTAGTCTTCATATTGTTCAAGGGTCAACTGTACCCTTCTGAGTCTGGCTTCTTCCACTCAGCATATTTTTGAGATTCATCCACATTATCTATTGAGTACCAGTAATTCATTCCTTTATGACTGACTCTGATTTCATAGTATGGATATAAGCAATTTTTTTTATCCGTTTACCTAATCATGGAAATTTGTGATAATTCCAGTTTGAAATAGTATGAATAAAGACCTATAATAATAAAAGTATAATATGCAAATTGACTGAACAACCAAACAGCAGAACGACTGTCATGATGACCTTCTGGATGACCACACTATGACACACACTGGAGACAGATCACCCAAAGCAGGTGTGATGTGATTGGTCAGGGGGCCCCACCATTGCCCCAGGATCACCCCCAAGAGGGAGGCCCAGGCCCCTGTCTGCATGGCAATTGATCATGGAGCCCCGGCCGGTTGGGCAGGGCCTCTCTCTGCTGGGAGATCGATCATGGAGCCCCACAATAGATTGCCCCAAAGAGGGAGGCCCAGGCTACCAGCTGGTGGCACTGTGGCAGGTGGGCGGGGCCTCCTCTGCAGAGAGATTGATTTGGAGGCCCCACAATCAATTTCCCCACAGAAGGAGGCCCAGGCCAGCCAAGTGATTGCACCCCACACCTGTTGCTCACAGAAGGAGGCGACTGGTGGTGTGGGGGGTGGGGAGGAGGCAGCACCACACAGATGGCAAGCAGTGGCAGTGGCGGGGGTGGGGCCCGCTGTTGGCAGCTGGGGGAGGGAAAGCCCTATAGACCTGATTGCCAGCCAGGCCTAGGGACTCTACCTGAGGGGTCGCAGATTGTGAGGGGGCACAGGCCAGGCTAAGGGACAACTCCTACACCTGTGCACACAGATTTCATACACCGGGCCTCTAGTTTCTGTATAAACAGACAAGACTTTATAAGGATATATCATTTCATTTTCTTGGCTAGATTTTTTGGATTGCAATTACTGGGTTGTCTTTTAAATATATCCATAATTTTATTAAAAATTCTGCCAAACTTTTTGAAAGTGGTTTTATCATTTTGCATTCCCACCAGCAATGTGAGAGTTTTGGTTCCTCCATATTCTTGTCAACACTTGGTATTGTCAGTCTTTTCTATTTTAGCCATTCTATTGGGACATGGTATATAGTGGTATATCATTGTGCTTTTAATTTGCATTTTCTTAATAAATAATGCTGTTGAACATCTTTTCATGTGCCTACTCATCATTTTATACCTGCTTTTTAAAAGTCTATTCATATTTTCTCCCATTTTTAATTAAATTGTCTTTTTTTAAATGAATATTTATTGTTCAGATTATTACAGTTGTTCCTTTCCCCCCCATAACTCCCCTCCACCCAGTTCCCACTTCATTCTCTGCCCTTACTCCCCCCGACACACACACACATACTGTCCTCATCTATAAGTGTACGATTTTTGTTCAGTCTCTTCCTTAACTCCTACACCTCTTTCCCCCTGAGAATTGTCAGTCCACTCCCTTTCCATGTCCCTGATTCTATTATATTCACCAGTTTATTCTGTTCACTAGTTTTTTTATTCACTTGATTTTTAGATTCACTTGTTGATAGATATGTATTTGTTGTCACTTTGTTGTTCATAATATTTATCTTTACCTTTTCTTTCTTCTTCCTCTTCTTCAGCATTTCATGTAATACTAGTTTGGCAGTGATGAACTCCTTTGGCTTCTTTTTATCTGTGAAGCACTTTATCTGACCTTCAATTTTGAATGATAGCTTTGCTGGGTAGAGTAATCTTGGTTGTAGGTTCTTGCTATTCATCACTTTGAATATTTCTTGCCACTGTCTTATGGCCTGCATAGTTTCTGTTGAGAAATCAGCTGACAATCGTATGGGTGCTCCCTTGTAGGTAACTGTTTTTCTCTTGCTAATTTTAATATTTTCTCTTTGTCTTTTGCTCTTGGCATTTTAATTATAATGTGTCTTGGTGTGGTTCTCTTTGGATTCCTTTATTTGGGGTTCTCTGCACTTCCTGGACTTGTAAGTCTATTTCTTTCACCAGGTAGAGGAAGTTTTCTGTCATTAGTTCTTCAAATAGGTTTTCAATATCTTGCTTTCTTTTTCTTCCCCTTCTGGCACCCCCATAATTCTGATGTTAGTATTCTTGAAGTTGTCCCAGAGGCTCCTTATACTGTCTTCATATTTTTAGATTCTTTTTTATTTTTGCTTTTCTTGTTGAGGGTTTTTTGCTTCTTTGTATTTCAAATCTTTGATGTGATTCTTGGGATTCTCTAGTCTGCTGTTGGGTCTCTGTATATTATTCTTTATTTCAGTCAGTGTATGCTTAATTTATAGTTGGTCCTTTTTCATATCCTTGAGAGTCTCACTAAATTTCTCAGAGGTTTCTAGAAGATTCTTGAGTAACCTTATAAACGTGGTTTTGAACTCTATATCCAGTAATTTACTTTCCTCCATTGCTTTCATTTGTGACCTGTTATCTCCGCATTTTCACTGCTTCCCTGAGTTGGTAGAGTAGCTTTGTGTACTAGATGTCTTATAGGGCCCAGCGGCTCAGCCTCCCCAGTTACCTGAGGTGGATACTCTTGTTGCACCCCTTTGTGGCTGTGTGCACAGTCTTGTTGTAGTTAAGCCTTGATTGCTATTGTATCACCTCCAGGCCAATTGGCTGTGAGAATCAGTTGTGTCTACAATGGGAAAACTTCTGTGCTGGAGACACCTTTATGGAGCAAGACTTGCTTCAGTGGTGCTTTCATGCCCACTGAGTCTGTCCCCTGAGTGTGTCTCTTATAGATGTGAAGAGTTGTAATCTGGATGGTCTCACTCTGATCACTGGATACACTGGCTCTTGGATCTCCAAGGAGAGCAAAGTCAGCCACTGCCTGAGGCCACCCACCAGGAGATACAGAGAGATCTGCATATTCCTCCTCTTTGTATGGGATTTGGAAGTGCCCATACAAATTATTTTTCAGGGAGATGTCTGTGCATTTTTCCAAAACAATTGCAGAGATTTTTCAATGGGATTAGGTTGAATATATGGATCGATTTGGGAAGAATTGATATCTTAAAAATATGGAGTCTTCCCAATTAAACAGCATATTCTTCCAATTATTTAGGTCTTTGGTTTTTCTATCCATATTTGGAACAGTATATAGGTTTGCACATATTTTGTTAAACTTTCTTCAAAATATTTTATGTTCTGAAGCTATTAAACAAATTTTTGAAATTTCATTCTCAAGTTATTGATAGAATTAACCTTCTGGTTCTGGTATTTGTAGATTCCTTAGTATTTTCTATATAGACCATCCTGTCATCTGACAATAATAAGTTTTACTCTTTATTTTCTATTCTGTATGCCTCCTGTTTCATTCATTCTCTTGCCTTTTTGCACTGGTTAGGATCTTGAATACAATGATAAGCAGTGGTGAGAGTGGGCAACCTTGCCTTGTTCCCTGTCTTATAAATCAATCTTTCAAGTATGAAGTTATAAGTTTTCAGAGAGTTCCTTTTCATTTTGAGGAATTCACTTCTGTTCATAGTTCACTGGATAATTTTATCATAGATAAATGCTAAACTTTCTCAAGTATTCTTTTCTTCATCCATGGCCATAATCATGTTGTTTTTATATTTTCACTAGAGGCCTAGTGCATGAATTTGTGCATCAGGGGGGTCCCTCGGCCTGGCCTGTGGGATTGGGCTGAAGCCAGCTCTCCAACATTCCTCGAAGGATCCCAGATTGCTAGAGGGCACAGGCCAGGCCAAGGGATCCCACTGGTGCACGAATGGGGCTAGGGAGGGACACGGGAGTTTGGCCAGCCAGGGAGGGACTGCAAGAGGGCTCCAGGGTGTGACTGGCCCGTCACGCTCCGTCCTTATCAGCCACACCCCAGCAGCAAGCTAACCTATCAGTCAGAGTGTCTGCTCCCTGGTGGTCATTGCACATCACAGTGGGCAGTTGAGTGGCCTCAGCATATCATTAGCATATTACACTTTGATTGGTTGAACAGATGACCGAACACTTAGCATATTAGACTTTTATTTTACAGGATTCTGCTTATATCACAAATGACACTTACTGCTTTTTCTAATGGTAAACCAACCTCTTGTTCCCGAGAAAAGCTCCACTGGCCATAGTGCATTGTCCTTTGCAGGCATAACTGGGTTCAGCGTGCTGATATTTTATGAAGGATTTTCACATGTGTAGTCAAGAGGAATGTTTACCTGTAGTTCTGTTTGTAATGTCTTTGCTTTTGAAATCTGGGCAATGTTGGTTGCATGCAATGAGTTTGGAAGTAGTCCCCTCTACTCTATTTTCTGAGAGATGGTAGGATTGGCATTACCTCATCCTCAAATATTTGACAGACTACATCCATAAAGCCAACTAAGACTGGATTTTTCCTTGTAAAAAGGAATTTAATCATTCAGTTTCTTTATTAGATACTAGTGGCCCAGTGCACAAAATTTGTGTACATTAAAAGGGCATTAATTAGAGAAAGTATTTCAATATGTTATTTGCCCTTTCTCTATAATATTGCTAGTTGCCCTTTCTCTATAATAGAAGAATCGATTTGTCCCCATCTGACACTGGCCTCCCATTTAAAGTCAAGTCCTAGGTGCAGGTATCTGGCTCCTTCCTCTCTTCTGACAGAGTCCAGTCCGGTGCCCCTGGGGACGCAGCGTCAAGTCCCTACCCCCCAATGGGGACCAAGCATCAAGGCTCCCAGGAGCCATAAGAACCAGAGTCAAGACCCCGCCCATCTGCACCCCACCCACCCACATGTGCCTACCCACACACACAGTCTCACCCACCCGCATGCCTTGCCATCCATTCAGCCCCACCCACCCACAAGTGCCTGCTGCACACGCAGCCCCCTGGTGGTGGGTTGTTACAGTGTGAGGGTGTCATGACCACATAGGCTTTTATTACATAGAATAGGGGTATTCACATTTGAAAGTTTCTTTTAAAGCTGCTTTAGTAATCTGTGTTTTTTTTTTCCAATGAATTTGTCCATTTTACTGAGCTGCTGAATTATTGGCATGAAGTTCTTTCAATTTCTATGGTACCTGTAGTAATTCTCTCTGTCATTACTGATATTTGTAATTTGTATCTTTTCTTGATCAATCTAGCTAGAGAGTTACCAGTTTTGTTTCCAAGCATCCAGTTCTTGTTTTATTTATTTCTCTCTATTTATTGTCCATATTCTATTTCATTGATTTCTACTCTGTCTTCATTATTTCATTTTTTTCTACATTATCTTTAAATTTTCTTATTTTTCTAACTTCATAAGATAAATTTTAGATCTTTAATTTTAAAACCTTTCTTCATTTTAATGTGAATATTATTAAGCTATAAATTTCCCCTAGCCTTTCTCTCGCTGCATCCAACAAAATTTTATGACTGTGTTCTTATTTTCATTAAGTTAAAATATTTTTAATTTCTCTAGTGATTTCTTCTGTTTCAACTGTTATTTTTTAAAGAGTGCTTTTTAATTTCCAAATATTTAAGAATTTTCCAGGCAACACTTTATTATTTATTTTTAGTTTAGTTCTGTTGTGGTAAGAGAACGTTTTAAATTTGAGACTAATTATGTTCCAGTACACAGTCTACCTTATGGAATGGTCCATGTGTACTTGAACATCATGTATAACCATAATATCCTTAATGTTGGGTTGAGTGTTCTATTATTAAAAGGGTATGAAATTAGATGTTAAAAACAAGAGGAAACCTGGAAAATTCACAAGTATGTGGAAGTTAAACAACACACTCTTGGACAACAAATGGGTCAAAGAATAAATTAAAATGAAAATAAACAGTTTCTGTAAACAAATGAAAATGGAAACACATCATACAAATTTATGAGCTGGGAAAAAAAGCAGTTCTAAAGAAAAGCTTATAGCAATACATTCCTACATTTAGAAAAAAGAACGCTCTCAAATAACCTAACATTACGTCTTAAGGAACTAGAAAGAAAGTTAGCAGAAGGAAGAAAGTAATGAACATCAGAGCCGAAATAAATGAAGTAGAAACTAGGAAAAAATGAAGATCAACCAAATTAAGAGTGCATTTTGGAAAGTTCACAAACTTTCAGCTAAACTAAAAAAAGAAACAACGCTAGCAGAATTATAAATGAAAGATGAGACATTCAACTGATACCACAGCTATCCAAGGGTTATGAGAACGATTACAAAAAATTAAATGCCAACTGGATAACCCAGAAAAATAGATAAACTGCGAGGAGCATATAATGGATCAAGACTGAATCGTGGAGAAATAAAATATCTAGACAGCCCAATGCAATAAAGGAGATGGAAGCAGGGACCTAAATCTTCCCAACACAGAAAAGCCCAGAACCAGTCAGCTTTGCTGGAGAATTCCACCAAACATTTAAGAAAACTTAGCACCAATCCTTCTCAATCCTTCAAAAAACCAAAGAGCAGAAAACACTGCCAACTTATTGTACAGTGTTATGCTCACACCGATACGGACACTACAAGGAAAGAAAATTACAGGCCAATGTCCCTGATCAAACATGACACAAAAATACTCAACACAGTAGCACTCAACACCACTGTCCAATGGGTGTTGTCTCTGGGATGCAAGGCGCTCCATGCCCAGAACGTTAGGGATGCCACTCTTGGTCAGGGCACACACCCTGGTTGCAGGTTCGATCCCCAGTCAGGATGAGTGTGGGAGGCAACCAACTGATGTTTCTCTTTCACATCGAGGTTTCTCTCTCCCTTCCTCTCAAAAAAAAAAAAAAAAAATCAATAAAAAATCAATTAAATCCTCTTTGGGTGAGGATTGAAAACATACCTGTCCATACTACCCAAGCAATCTATAGATTTAATGCCATCTCCACCAAGACTCCAATAACACTTTGCACAGAAATAGAAAAAAACAGTCCTAAAATTCACAGGGGACAACGGAAGATCCTGAATAAGCAAAGCAATCTTGAGAAGGAAGAAGAAAACTGAAGACATCCACTTCCTCTTGCCTACGCTGCCCCACTCTTTCATGTCCGGGTCCTCCACTCAGGGATTCAGGGACCTGGCACCTTTTGGGGGGGGTCTCCTCCTTTCACGGCGATCCCAGTGGTGCCACCAGGAAGGCAACAACGGCACCCTGGGGCTCGTATCATTTGTTCCCTTATCTGATCCACCACGCTTGCACGCTTTGGAAATAGATGTTGGTATATACGTGCTCAATTTTCTGACTGTTTACAGCGGATACATGTGGAGGGCCCCCTGGGAAGGCACATGGGCATTTCTTTAATTAGTGTCAGCTGAACTCAAGGCAGCAGGCACCCTGGGAACAGGTTTCACCAAAAAGGCTGAGGTGTTATCAGCTTGGCTTTCACCTTTTCCCAGGTGTCAGGGGGTGGGCTTTTGAGATGTAAATCCAGTCAAGCACCAGGAATGCTGGGGCCTACTCAAGAATACAAATAATCTCCTTCGATCCTAACTTTGGGTGTAACTTCCTGGTATTTGGGGGTATAAAATAATAAACTTGCTTCTTGGGTTCCAGGATCCCCGCCATGTTTGGCCCCCCACGCCACAGATACAGATTTAAAAACGGGTGAGGTCAAGGACGAGGCCTTTGGCGCCTTACTCGGACAAGGCCGTCTGCTCTCGGGCCATGCAAATGCAGCCTGGGAACCCAGGGCCTGGCCTCCTCACACTTCTCATTCTAGGCGTCTCTCGTGCCTTACCCTCGCTCCAGTCTTAACAAATAAAATTAAGAAACAACGTAAAACATGAAGAATATTTGTAATATACATGACAAACCAAAGGATGGCATCTGTCCTATAGAAGGCTCTTACAAATCTAAAAGAAAAAATATAAAAATAGCCAGATAGTGGAAGGGAAAAATGCAGTCACTAGTATTCCATTGTGATCAGAAGTGAAGTATACATTTTGCATCTTGATAATTTATGCCAAATACCCTTCAAGAAATATTGTACTACTTTAAAGTCCTGCTAACTATACATGAAAGTTGTCAGTTCCCAGCATCTTCACAGATAATTTTCTTGTATTCCTTTTTATTCTTTTTTTCCCCTCTTGTTTTCTCAGTCCTTTACGTCTTGGTGCATTTGATATGTGTCTTAAGTTACTGCATGGACTGCTTTTTAAGGTGTTTATTTGCCAAATAAATAAAAAAGACAATACAAATAAACAGAGAGGAAATAGAATTTCTTATTTTGAGAGTTGCTTGTGTACAGTGTTATGTAGAGAACTGGGAATCTCGGGGGGGGGGGGGAATGGCTTGAAGAAACAGGAAGTGAACGCACCTGTGGGAGTGGGCACACAACACTGGCACCAGAATTCTTGCCAGGAACTTAAATGCTGCATCAAGGGAGAGCGCGCCCTGATCCAATTCACCTTCCGTCATCAGCATCTTCAGGTTTCATTCCAGCGTACCCTCTTCCCCACCGGCCGACATCAAAGCCACCTTTCACTAGTGTGAGAAGCGATACGCGTTCTATCTCATCTGTCTCACGTTTCAATGAGGTCATGGCAAGTGTTATCATATGATCAAATATTTTATCAAACCTTTGCAAAGCCAAACTAGTTCACGGCTAGGGAGTCATCACTTGGATTCTGTTTAGACTCCATTCAGTTAATAAGGAAACAAATAGCTGAACTCTGTTTTGCCTTTTATACCCCATTCTCTCTGCCAAATGCTCAATGCTTAGGGAGGGTCACTTCAGCACACACTTGCACATTTCCAGAATGAATTTCGATTCCGTAATCGCTTGTTGTGTAACAACACTCTAGAGAAATACCTTGTCACAGTTAAGAGGGCCTCTCTCAGCAAAACTTACCCTTTGTTATTGCAAAATCGCATCGAAGACAACTCATGAGTTTGGGCACGTAATTAAGAGAACTTTTAAAAATGGCCTTCCTGAGAAAAGATGACAGATGCGAGAGGCACCCTGACCTACGCCTCTGCTCCTTAAGAGAGTCAGCCTCTTTCCTGGCGGGGGACATGACCTCGAGACACAGCCCAGTGGTTCCCCGGCGCAAACACAGGGCCTGGTAGGGCGGCTCTCCACTGCATCCCACTCCGTTCGGTCTTCCTGCTGCGTCCTTTCCCACTCAGACCCCAGACGGAGGGCTAAGGGTGCTCACCCTCCCTGCCTCACTCACCGCTCTCAGAGAAAACTGGGTCTTGTCTTTCATTACAGGAGAAACTATGCCTCCTGTCTGACAATGAACGCAGCGCCTCTCTTTTTCATTCTCACAGATATGTTCTTTGCATCCTGGTAGTGCCAGATGGGATGTCACCAGCCACTGTGAGGACGCTTCTTGGCTGACTCTAGCAGCAGACAGAGCATCTGTCTTACCCGCATCATACAGAGGACGCACTGTCAATTTCTTAAATTGAGTGCATTTGGTGGCATTGCTTAATAAAATTATATAAGTTTCAAGCGTACAATTCTGTGATGCATCGTCTTTATATTGCTTTGTCTGTTTACCACCCAAAGTCTTCTTCTGTTACCACGTTTTTAAAAAAATATATTTTATTGACTTTTTACAGAAAGAAGGAAGAGGGATAGAAAGTCAGAAACATTGATGAGAGAAAAACACTGATCAGCTGCTTCTTGTACCCACCCCCCACACACACACTGGGGGATGTGCCCGCAGCCAAGGTACATGCCCTTGACCGGAATCGAACCTGGGACCTTTCAGTCCACAGGCCAACGCTCTATCCACTGAGCCAAACCAGTTTCGGCTGTCACCATATGCTTGACCCCCTTTACTCTTTACTTCCCTACTCACCTCCCACTAAAGAAGATGCAGTCCATACACACAATGGAATACTACTCAGCCGTAAGGAAAGATGAGATGCTGCCATTTGGAACAACATGGAAGCATCTTGAGCATGTCATGCTGAGTGACATAAGTCAGATGGAAAAAGCCAAGAGCCATATGATTTCACTCACATGTGGGATATAACACTGAAAGCAACAAATAAACAAGCAAGGCAGGCAAACAAGAACTCGTCGGCACCGACAGCTCGGTTCTCGGACCGTGGAGGGAGCCTGTTTGTCTGCTGGAATCCAACAAGCTCCACTGAACTCAAACCAGAGGAAGCTTGCAGCTTGGCCTGGGCCCCGCACACTCCCTGAGGATCCTGCTCTGAAGGACTCCAGGCCAAGAGCAGTTGCAAAAGCTGGGGAAGGTAGGAAGTCAGAGGCGCCTGGAGAAGGACCACATCTCGTCCCCAGGCCGTGTGCTCAATGAGGAGTCCCACCGTGAATGACACACCCCGAGAAGGAGATGTCCCGTGGGTGGCACAGAGGTCTGAGTCTCTGAGGGGCCGCCTGCTCGGTGGGTAAGGGACCCGGGATTGGCATCTATTGCTGTGTCATGCACCTCCCCAAACACAGGGATCCACACCCCGCCCTCTGTTTGCTCACAAATGCCTACCAGGGCTCCCAGCAGCGGCCTCTGCTTGGGTGCACTCGGTCTCCGTGATGTCTGGAGAACCGGTGACACTGGAAAATCTATCACCCTCTCTCCCACCCCTGGGGCTCTTTTATCGGGGAACCTCCAGGGGTTCATAACAGGAAAGTTTTCCGTGATCCCCTCTTCCCCTCTTCCCCTCTTCCCCTCTTCCCTGGTTGCATAGAGGTGAACTCTCTCAGCTGGGATAGTATTCTCTCCCATGTACTCCTCAAAGCATCCTGTTCATCACCCACATTATAGGAGCATGGCCACTCCCTGTCAGCCTCTCTGTAGCCTCACTCCCCACCAATCCCAGGTGGCTTCAGCCCTGACCCCAACTCTTCCATTAAACACCCTGTAGGCCGGCCCCTCCGCCCGGCAGGACTGGCTAGAAACCCAAGCTTCCATTTGGATAGCAGCCCAGTGCTCACCTGTCTTGTAATTATTACTGCAGACCTGATCCATTCATTCTATAACTGACAGGGAAAGGGTCTCTAAGAGTGAGTAGGAGAATGTGGGGTCAGGGCAAGGCAGAGCCAGCCCCACAAAAAGGGTTTGGATGAGGCGTGTGGAGTGCTGATGTTGGATTTGATCATAAGCTTTGTGTTCTACTTTCCCATCTGGCAGCACACACTATCTTACCAAATTGGCTCAAGAGGAAGTTGAAATCCTGTCAAGCTTTACAGTCCCAGAAGAAATTGAAAAAGTTCCCAAAAGAATGGATGCTTGTATTCAAAATGTTTAAAGAAAACTTAGCACAGTTCTCTTTAACTGTGAGAAGTGAAAGTGCTGAGGCACTCATGGTGAGTAATCAATCCTATGTAATAAAAGGCTAATATGCAAATGGACTGAACAGCAGAACGACCAGTTGCTATGATGCACACTGACCACCAGGGGACAGGTGCTCAGTGCAAGAACTGCCCCCTGGTGGTCAGTGAGCCAAAAGCCAGGCTCACAGCTGGCAAGCATGGTAGTAGTGGTGGGAGCCTCTTTCGCCTCTGTGGCAGCGCTAAGGATGTTCGGCTGCTGGTGGGGAGCGGGTCTAAGCCATCAGTTGGACATCCCCAGAGGGCTTCTGGACTGCAAGAGGGTGCAGGCTGGGCTGAGGGACCCCCCAAGTGCACAAATTTTGTGCACCAGGCCTCTAGTCTATATATAAAAGGCTAATATGCAAAGTGTCCCCTTGGGAGTTTGACCAGGAGACCAAGAGTTCGACTGCTCCCTATGACATGTGATGACCACCAGGGGGAGGCACGGAACAAAGGAAGGCACTAGCCAGCAGCTGGCAGCCAGGGAAGGGAGGCCCTGGCAGGCAGCCAGAGGCCCCGATCGGCTAGGCCTAGGGTCACTACCCATGCACGAATTTCATTCACTGGGCCTCTAGTGACATAAAAAGGTGCAGAGCCCCTTAACATTGGAGGAGGAGGTACTGTGTCAGCCCCAGTCTGCAGGCAGCATGTAATCTGCAGGCAGCCTATCAGGTCACTGAAGGGTCCATGGGATGGGATGTCTTTTGATTTCACAACCAGTAACACACTCCCTCTAGGCCTCCAATAACCCACTCCATTACTCAGCCAGCTCCCTCTCACGGAGCTCAAACTGCTTCAAATCTTTTACTAGCGTGTTTATGAAAACAAACATAACCTATGTTAAGATGGTTAGATAGGGAGATTAAAGACTTCTAGCCAAAGAGTCTTCGACAACCAAGTTCTCTGTCTAGAAACAAACCACAGAAATCCAGCATCTGGTGACATGCAAATGAGCCTGGAGCAGGAAGAGGAAACCAGTTTGATATCCACTAGAAAGCTGCGGTGTAGAAACTCATCAATGGTGCCCTTCAATCACATGAGGCGTGACGTGGCTGAAAAAGCCCGCCCTCACGCCGTAGCCCTGAGGACCTCTTCCAGCACAGACCATCATTTCCCTACGGACATGCTGAAGATGGCCGCCAGGCCTTTCCTCCAGATGGACCCAGGGTGGTGACCTGAGATCTTATCAAAGAGCCACATGGAACCAAGATGTTCCCTAGAAGTGCCCTCATTCCCTAGTTAGTGAGCAGATTTCATTGTAACCCATAGTGATTCAGAGCACTGTGGTCTGTGAGTGAGTAATATGTGAGGGTTGTAACAATGTGAGTCATCTGAAGGGAAAAGGTGTGAGGAAATGAAAACCATTGTCAGAAGGCACACCACAGACCTGAGAGCATGGTTACTCATGCATAAGAGAGCACAGAAAGGGCATGACCCTGGTCATTCACATCTCCTTACCCACAAACACAGATTCCCATCCCTAGGGGTCACATGTAATGAATCACAGATAAAAATCATCATGGATTTTACTTTGTGTGATTCACTCAACAGATACTTGTTGAATTTCCAGGATGTGCCAGGAACTGCTAGGTGCACAACTGACTAGATAGATGGATACATGCAAGGTGGGAAATAAGTGGGTGGGTGGGTGGATGGATGGATGAATAGGTTTATGGGTGGGTAGGTGGATGGATGCATGAGTGATGGATGGGTGGGTGGGTGGATGGGTAGATGGGTGGATGGGTGGATGGATGGATGGATTACTGGATGGGTGGGTGGATGGGTGAATGGGTTTGTGGATGGATGAGTGGATGGATGAATTGGTGGACAGATTGTGGATGGATGGGTGGGTGGATGTGTGGATGGATGGGTAGATAGATGGATGGATGGGTGGCTGCATGGGTGGGTGCATGGGTGGATGGGTAGAGGGGACTGGATGGATAGGCAGATGGGTATATGGATGGATAGATGGATGAGTGGGTGGATGGGTGTGTGGATGGATGGATGGATGGATGGATGGATGGATGGATGGATGGATTGGTGGATGGACGAGTGGGTGGATGGGTAGATGGATTGGTGGATGGATGAGTGGGTGGATGGGTAGATGGGAGAGTGGATGGATAGATGGATAGATAGATAGATAGATAGATAGATAGATAGATAGATAGACAGACAAACATTCCTGACCTCAAAGGACTCCCAGTTCAGCAAAGGCACCAGACAAATAAATATATTTTACTGACTAAAAGTCCAAGAACACCAAGTACTCAGGGCCAGAACATGGATTTTGAAACCCCCACAGGGAATTCACATGCCCACACCATTGAACTGGATTAGATCTTGATATATTTATAGCACTCAGTGTCAACTTTCCCCTGAAGCATAAAATAATGTTAAGCTCTTGAGTTCCTTGGGGATAACCCTGAGAGTTAGTAATGTGTGTTCAAAATACTCCCTCATTCATTTGCCACCACAATGATGGGATGAGGGAACAAATACATCTCTTATGAAAATTGCTTGGCATCGTTAAAATGGCAAATTTCTAGGCAAATATATTAACTCCTTGGGTGTGTTAGATTACTGGATAGCATGGGAGTTATGTCTGCCTTTCCCAACCGGCACACAGAGCTCTGTAACTGATCCCCAAGTCAGGGATGACTAGAGGGAGGTCGTTAGAGCAAGAACTGGAACCTGATTTAGCATGAGGATGCTCCGGCACCTGCATCACTCACCGCAGGAACTGGGTACAATTGTTTGCATCGAGTAAAGCCCAATAGGAACAAATCATAGGACTAGATCTTTACAGTGGTAATTCCCAGATTAAAAAACTGGCTCTTCACGCTTCCATTTCTTTTATTCATTCGGGCCTTTCCTTCTTGGTTAATATGTTAGTTCACTCAATCTGCTGAGAAGTTATTACCTGCAGGACGAGGCACTGTACATGTGAAGAAAAGAAAAGCACATCATTGTGGGACCTTGCACTCACCACACTCACCGTCCATGCACCTGCAAGCATTTATGTCATCATGGGACCCTGACCTCACCTAGTCCACCGTCCAATAGCACATGCAGCATTAATGTCAGTACTTCAAACAGCGTCCAATAGCACTGCAGCATTAATGTCAGTACTTCAAACAGCGTCCAATAGCACTGCAGTATTAATGTCAGTACTTCAAACAGCGTCAAATAGCACTGCAGCATTAATGTCAGTACTTCAAACAGCGTCCAATAGCACTGCAGTATTAATGTCAGTACTTCAAACAGCGTCAAATAGCACTGCAGCATTAATGTCAGTACTTCAAACACTGTCCAATAGCACATGCAGCATTAATGTCAATACTTCAAACACTGTCCAATAGCATGTGCAGCATTAATGTCAATACTTCAAACACTGTCCAATAGCACATGCAGCATTAATGTCAATACTTCAAACACCGTCCAATAGCACTGAGCAGCATTAACGTCAATACTTCAAACACCGTCCATTAGCACTGAGCATTAATGTCAATACTTCACACACAAGACACCTCAATGCCCCATGAAAGGCAGACCCCTGTGTCAACCACAGGGGAGCTCCTCACCACGCGTGGTCATTAAAACATGGGATTGGGCGTGTCCCAACTGAAATGTGCAGAAAGTGTCAAGTACACACTGGATTTCAATTATGAAAAAAAATGTCAACATTCTCATTAAAATGTGTATATTGATTAACATTTGGTATAAATAAAATGCTAAAATGTTTTAAGACATTTAACATATTTAAATAAAGTATTACCGTGACTCAACCCTGGCCCAGCTGGCTTGTCAGCAGTTGAGCTTTGACCCATCAGCCAGGAGGTCATGGTTCAATTCCAGGTTGTGGGTTCAATCCCCAGTGTGGGGTGTGCAGCGATTCATCATGGATGTTTCTCTCTCTTTCTCCCTCTCCCTTCCTCTCTGAAATCAATAAAAAAATGTACTTAATAAAAATATTACTCAAACCCGTTTCTCACTTTACCACAAAATATAGCGACACCCGCAGCTCATGTGGTGTTTCTATTGGACAAGGCGGGCACGGAGGAAGGGCTACAGAAGCTGGAGACTCACAAGTTTTTCTGGCCGTAGGTGCGGGCCGGGTCCAGAGACCATGGAGGACCGCCCCGGACTGAGTGCTCTCTGAGCTCAGACTGTGGGAGACGTGCACTGGGGGTCCGGGAGGAACACCCTGGAAGGGGACACTGTCCAGGACCCCTAGACCACTGCTGCCCATCAGCCCTATCCCCCTGGGCTCCGGGCAAATTCCGACATCCTCGCTTCCCACCTCCCACTTACTCATATACTCCCGTCTCAGAGCGCCCCCAGGAGCCCACAGCTTCACAGGTGGTTTGTGCACCATCACCAGAGATTCTAACAGTGGTCGGCAAACTGCGGCTCGCGAGCCACATGCGGCTCTTTGGCCCCTTGTGTGTGGCTCTTCCACAAAATACCATGGCCTGGGCGAGTCTATGTTGAAGAAGTGGCATTGGAAAAAGTTTAAGTTTAAAAAATGTGGCTCTCAAAAGAAATGTCAATCGTTGTCCTGTTGGTATTTGGCTCTGCTGACTAATTAGAGTTTGCTGACCGCTGTTCTAGGACATAAGGTATCCCCTCCAACGTAACAACGTAATAAAACATAGGAGCTGGTCAGTGAATTCTCCATCTTTCTAATGCCGCGACCCTTTAATACAGTTCCTCATGTTGTGGTGACCCCCAGCCATAACATTATTTTCGCAACCCACAGGTTGAGAACCGCTAGCAGGGTCACCCAAGACCACCGGAAAACACAGATCTTTACGTTACGATTCATTAGCAGCAGCAATATTACAGTTATGAAGTAGCAATGAAAATAATGTTACGGCTGGGGGTCACCACAGCATGAGGAGCTGTACTGGAGGGTCTCGGCGTTAGGAAGGTGGAGGACCGCTGGTCTCATTGTGCCGCCTCCCTCTCGCAGGATGCCCGTCTCCCAGTGGGCGCATCGCCAGCCGGACATCCATGACGTCCTCGGGGGTTCTTCCTGAGGGACCTGTGAGCTCCCCAGCTGGCCAGTGCCCACGGTGGCCCACGGTGGCCCAGGCTGGCCCAGGCTGGCCCAGGCTGCAGGTCAAGGCTCCGCACCCAAAGGGTAGAGTTGGGAGGAGAAACAGGGTGCGCTGAGGGCCGGCTGCGCACCCCGCGCCCTGCTCGGCCCTTTGCGGAGCCCATTCCGGGTCACACCCCACAGCAGCCTTGGGGGTGAACAGTACGGACGGCTCCAGGCCTGGAGATCGCCCCCAGGCCTCAGACTGCGACAGAACGGCACACCCACTGCCTGCAGAGGCTCCCTGTGTGCTGGGCGCCTGGGCGCGCGGCCCTGCGGCAGGCGGCTCTGCGAATCCCCAGGCGATCGGCACCTCTGAAGGCTGAGCCGCAGGTTCACAGTCCGACATGGCACCTGCCTCATCCACTCAAACATGTGACAGCAGCGTCCGGCCCGCACGCCCGCACGATGAGCGCCGTGCTTATCCCGACGTGTCCTGGGGCGGACAATCTGCACGAGGCCGCTGGGCTGACCCGAGGTCAGACAACAGCAAATGGCAGACTTGGGGTTCACACATGGGACCATCTATCCCCAAAACCCAAATTCTTCCCCACTGTGTCCTGCTGGTTCCCACCCCTCCTCGCAGCCCTGAGCGAGCGGAGAGCCACAGCAAGGCCCTCGGGACTAGCCCAGGCTGCAGGTCAAGGCTCCCCCCCCCACTCCCCCCACGACCCTGGCTGGCCCCGCGGGCTGCCAGCCTCTGCCCTGGCTGGGAGGGTGTGGAATGAGCCCCTGTTGGTTTCCACCGCTTGCCGAAGACCATCTGCAGCCACAGCGTGTGCCCATCCGCACGGGAGGACCGGAGCGGCGGCGGCAGCTCACACCACAGGGCCGGGACCCAGGAGCCACTGCCGCTCCGCCCTGGAACCAGCCGCCCTGGCTCCCCGGAGCCACGGGGCTCCCCGGGCAGCAGGGCGGTGGCTCTGGGCTGACCCTCTGTGCGCAGGACCGTCCTGACCAACCGCCGTGGTCTCAGGCCCCGCTGCCCTTCTGCTCCCGTCGCCCCGACCCCACACAGGGAACACGGGTCCCAGTTCTGACACGCGCCGGGCCCAGTCGGAGTCACTCGCGTCACCCCCACGCGGCCTCCCGCTGGCAGGGGCGCCGTCAGACTCCGGGCCTCTCACGCGTCTCTGACTCAGAGGAGGACGTCACACGGAGCTGAGTGCCCGGCGGAGGGAGGTCTGACCCCCCTGGGGCGGCTCTGATCCTGGCCGGTGCCGGTGCAAGCGTGTGCCTGCGTGTGCGCAGGGCCCGGCACGGCTTGGAGAGCAAGTCGACTGGAAATCGCGCTGGCTAATCCCATGTAGCCGTTAATCCGGTATTGAAAAGCCGATTGCATAACGCTCTTTATTTGACTTGGCCTTCTCGTAGTTTTTGTGCTTAAAGAAACAAGAATGAAGCCCAGGGAGACTCGCGGCGGATCTGGCTGCTCGCCCTGTGCCTGCGCCGCACACCACCTGCCCCCCGGGGAGCAGGGCCCGCGCCACGGAGCGGACAGGGGACGGGCAGCGCGGGGGCCTGTGGCCGTGACCGCACTGACTCCTGTGCGTGGACATCACGGGGCTGTGCTCACAGCTCACGGACACAGCCCGCGGGGGGCACTGTGCGCGGCCTCGCTCCCTGGCGGCTTAGAAGGCCAACAGCCACTTCTCCCCAAGGAGCAACAAAGGCCCCCCGGCCAGTGGCTCAGAGGCTGACCGTGGACCCCCGTGTGGGGCGTGCAGGAGGCAGCTGATCACCGATTCCCTCTCATCATGGATGTTTCTCTCCCTCTCCCTTCCTCTCTGAGACCAATAAAAATATTAAAAAAAAAAAAAAAAAGGAAATGGAGACCTTGTGAGCAGGAGTCCTGGCCCGCAAAGCAAGCTCCCCGACGCTGGGGACACGCTTTCAGTCATACCACCGATTCTTCAGGCCGAGGTGCGACGTTTCCAAGGTCGAGGCCGTGTTATTTAAATTTCTCAGGAACAGATGCCGGGGGAACTGGTTCCTCGTCTTCACACGTCTCCCAGTATCCCCCCCAGAGTCACTTCCCCTGGCGCACGTGCCGCACTGCTCTCGAAGAGCGATCCCCAAAAACACAGCAGGTCTGAGCGCGGCCCCAGGCTCCAGGCTGCCCGCGCGAGCTCCACGCTTAGACCCCCAAGAGGGCTCGGAACTGACCCTCCACAGAGGCCAGCCCGGCCCATAAATCAGATGGGGGAGCCCCGCGCTGACACCCCCAGAGCTACAGCAATACTGCCCGACTGATGCGCACACAGGAGCACCGGAGCGCACACCGGAGAAGGGCCACCAGGTGAGAACACACTTCCGAGGGAGGGGGGCCGGTGAAGAGACCCGTCTGCCCACGGCTGTGCTCCCCGTCCCTTTTCTACACGTCCGTGTGTTCGTGACTTTAGAGGGACAGGAAAGGGAGAGAAAGAGAGAGAGACACCGATGTGAGAGAGAAACGTCGATTGTTTGCCTCCTGCAGGCGCCCTGACTGGGGATCAAACCTTCAATTGGGAATGTGCCCTGACCTTGAATCGAACCCACAACCTTTTGGTGTATGAGACGATGTTCCAACCAGCCAAGCCACTGGCCCGGCTCTTACACCAAACGTGCTCCCTGCCGTACTCCTCAGGTCGCCCCCACAAATAGCCTGTGCCCCTCCAGCACTCGTGCCGGGAGCGCAGTGACCGAAAACTCAGCCACACCCACTGCCACGCATCGATGACCCCTGGCTCATACCAGGGTCCAGGCAATACACGCACATCACCATGTGGGACCGCATCGTCAGCCGTTCAACCAGCAAGCGTTTCCTAGAAGACGATGTCTCCGCGCTAAGCTGCGCTCTGGACACAGAAATAAACCGCGTATTCTTCTCTTCTATAGAGACAGAGAATAAAAGGCCAGAAGCGAGACCCCCCCGTGAGGTGCCCCAGGGTGAGCCTGGGTCTCGGGGCGCCGTGAGGCCAAGGGGTGGGCAGGCAGGGCCGCGAGGGACGGGGACGGGCCACAGGTGTGACTGAGAGAATGCCTCCCACAGGCACGCCTCCTCCAGCAGGGACCGGTGAAAACCTCCATGTGGCCCCCGGAAGGAAAAACCATCATTTCAAATGTTCGCCCCTTCTTCGTGTAAGCACAAGAGGACGTTAGGAGAGAGATCCTGCTGTCTGATCATCCTGTTAGCCCAACGCCCGGCCAGCAAGGACAGGGGAGGGGGGGGGGGGGGCAACGGCAGAGCGTAGAGCTGCGGCTCTCTTCCTGTACAGCCTGCAGTGTGGCGGGGGGCAGGCGGGTGGGGCAGGCAGCACTGATAGGAAGGCCTTTCCTCTGCTCTCCCGGGATGCGGGACTGCCTGTGAATGTGTATGTGTGCATGTCTCTGTGTTTATGTCTATATATGTATATATGCACATATGTGTGTGTCTAGGGGTATGTGTATGTGTATGTGTATGTGTGTGTCTCTGTGTGTCTGTCTGTCTATATATATAAGCCTATATGTATCCATGTATGTGTCTGTGTGTATGTGTGTCTGTACACATATCTATATGTACCCATGTATGTGTCTGTGTGTATGTCTGTACATATGCCTATATGTATCCATGTGTGTGTCTGTCTGTATGTGTCTGTACATATGCCTATATGTATCCATGTATGTGTCTGTCTGTATATATGTCTATATATCTCCACATATGTGTCTTGTGTGTATGTGTCTGTCTGTGTATGTCTATATGTATCCATCTATGTGTCTGTGTGTATGTGTGTCTATATGTATCCATGTATGTTCTCTGTGTATGTGTCTGTCTATATATATGTCTATATGTATCCATGTATGTGTCTCTGTGTGTCTGTTGTATACATGTCTATATGTACCCACATGTGTCTTGTGTGTATGTGTCTGTCTGTATATATGTCTATATGTATACATCTATGTGTGTCTGTGTATATGTCTATATGTATCCATGTATGTGTCTGTGTCTGTCTATATATATGTATCATGTATGTGTCTGTGTGTTCTATACAAAGTTGCCAGTGGGAACCCGGAAGGACCCGGAAGAATGGGAAGGAGCTGAGTCTCTGTCACGCACTGGCAGGGGCCTGGTGAGGTGGGCCTGGACTGGGACCCGGGGGCCGCCACACAGGGTGATGCAGGCATGAACATGGAACTCCAGGCTGGCTCTTCATGATAGGATGTCTTTAAAGTGGAGAAAGAAAACCACCGTCAGCACATAATTCTACGTCCAGGGAAAATGCTTTCCACAGATGAAGGCAAAACAAAGATGGCTGGAGCAAACACCCTGCGAGAGCCCATCGGCGCAGAGTGCGCTGCAGAAAGCTCTTGAGGCAGAAAGAAAAGGGCACCGGGAGGATCTGGGTTTGTACCAAGGGATAGACACACCAGGAGCATAAACGTGGGAATAAATACAAAGAAATTATTTAAATCTCTTTTTTAAAATGTGTTTAAAGCAATAATACTGTATTGGGGGGCTTATATGTAAAATTCTACAAAGAATGGGAAGTGGAAAGGAACAAATACCATGGAAAGGTTCTCGTACTAACAATGAAGTGGTCTAATATTATTTGAAATTCAACAGCGATACCTTACAGATGTGTGCTCTACATCCTTCTCTAAGTCAAACAAAGAGATATTACCCATAAACCATCAGTAGGGAAAATGCAGCCACACAAAATACTCAATTCAACCAAAAGAAGGCCCAAAATAGGAGGGGAGGAATGGGGAGGGGGATAAAGGAGATATGGGATGAATAGGAAACAAATAGTATGGTGGTAGATTTAAACAGAACTATACAACAATCACATTAAATGTAAACAGGCTAAACACGCCAGCTAAAAGACAGAGATCACCATAGTACATAATAAGGCAAAATCCATTGGCATGACATTTCCAAGAGACTTGTGCTTTAAATAAAAGACTCGGGTAAAAGTAATCTATAATAATAAAAGCGTAATATGCTAATTAGACCAGACATCCTTCTCGACAAAGCTGGGGCTGTGAGGGAAGCCTGGGTCCCGGGTGCCAGAGAGAAGCCAGTGTCGGCAGCCGGGGGAAGGAAGGCCTGCTCTTGCACAAATTTCGTGCATCGGGCCTCTAGTAGATATATAAACATCTTCAAAACAGTGTTTGAAAATATTTGAAGTAAAAACCAACAGAACTGAAAGAATGAAGAGCCCACAACGAAAGCCAGAGGCTTTAACATACCCTCTCTCAATAATTGATAGGACAAGCAGACAAACAAAAAAAGTCAGTAAGAACAAACGAGGGGGAGTGAAATGTAAGAGTCAAGAGTGTGAGCTCATCTCATAAGGTCATTGGGGAAGACAGGTCATGTGAATGGGACAGTAGGGGTTTAGGGTGCCATAAAGAGTGGCCCTGGAGTGCTGGGCACACACCCTGCACAGCCACAGGGGACAGAGGCAGCTCCCAGGGGAGGCCACGTCATGGCCACCAGGCTAGCGGTGACGGTATGTCCTCCTGCCCGGATTGTTTCTGAATGCTATATTTTCTCATGAGTAATTTTGGGTGGAGACACACACACCTGCAAACGCCCGCACGCGTGCACACACGCGCACACACACACACACACACACACACACACACACACACTGGTTCCCTTGAGCAACAATGCCTCTCAGAGAGAGTGCAGTCTCTCACCAGTTTTAGCATAAAACCACCGAGGCTTCAGCACAAAGACCAAGGCAGGCACTGGATTTCTGGTCTCTGCTGATGTCAGGGTAGAAGGCCTGCCTGCCTGGCCTTGACTTGGGACCGTTCTGCCCTATACCAGGGCACCTCCCAATCCAGCCATGGCCTCTATGATAACCGTACCCTGCTTCCACTCTGTGTTGTCAGGAAGAGCACGCCCCACAAAGCATCCTACGTGCAGCCTCCCTCTCACAGGCTGTTTCCTGGGGAACCAAACCCAGACGCAGGGAACTGACAGATGTGAGGGAAGTGGCCAAGGTCAGAGCGGTCAGAGCCTCCGGTGTCTAAGGAGCGGGCAGAAGGAGCAACAGAAAATACACAGAAAGTAAAAGGCCAAAGACATGAAGACAAAATAGTGATAAGGAAACGGGAATTATAAAGACTCTGGTATCTGACCGTCCATTAAGCAACTGGATCCCAGGTCAGGAGGATGGGTTTGGGACCAAGTTTCAGCAGAGAGGTGACGGATGCCACGCCAATAAAGTCAGGAAGGAAGAAATGTGAAAGAATGCATGGCACTATAGGGAATGAGCTCCATGCGGTGCTCAGGAGGAGGCCGACTGTAGGAACAGTAATCACAGAATCTGGGTGTTGGGCATATGCTAATTCACTGTGCAGTTCTCTCAGCTTTTCTGAATGACTGAAATTTTGATAAGAAAATGCTGACAGGGAGAAACATCCGTTGGTGTTGGTGCTGAGTGAACGGCTGACCCACTGGGAGGTGCAAGTGGAGTGGGGAGAGGGGAGAGGTCGCAGGAGGTGCAAAGGGAGCAGCACGCCCAACCCCAACGTGGCAGCTGTAACTGTCGACACTTCTTCTGTGGAACTTGACTGCCAGTAGGAGGAGATGGTAGGATGGACATGGGATGGTAGGACATAAGATGGTAGGACATAGGACGGCAGCACATAGGGTGGTAGGACATAGGACAGTGGGACACAGAGGACATGGGACAGTGGGACACAGAGGACATGGGGCGGTGGGACACAGAGGACATAGGGCGGTAGGACACAGAGGACATGGGATGGGACACAGAGGACATAGGACGGTGGGACACAGAGGACATAGGACGGTGGGACACAGAGGACATAGGACGGTGGGACACGGAGGACATAGGATGGTAGGACACAGGGGACATAGGACGGTGGGACACAGAGGACATAGGACGGTGGGACACAGAGGACATAGGACGGTGGGACACAGAGGACATGGGACGGTAGGACACAGAGGACATAGGATGGTGGGACACAGAGGACATGGGACAGTGGGACACAGAGGACATAGGGTGGTGGGACACAGAGGACATGGGATGGTAGGACACAGAGGACATAGGACGGTGGGACACAGAGGACATAGGACGGTGGGACACAGAGGACATAGGACAGTGGGACACGGAGGACATAGGATGGTGGGACACGGAGGACATAGGACAGTGGGACACGGAGGACATAGGATGGTAGGACACAGAGGACATGGGATGGTGGGACACAGAGGACATAGGATGGTGGGACACAGAGGACATGGGACGGTGGGACACAGAGGACATAGGACGGTGGGACACAGAGGACATAGGATGGTAGGACACAGGGGACATAGGATGGTGGGACACAGAGGACATAGGACAGTGGGACACGGAGGACATAGGGTGGTGGGACACAGAGGACATGGGATGGTAGGACACAGAGGACATAGGGCGGTGGGACACAGAGGACATAGGGCGGTGGGACACAGAGGACATGGGATGGTAGGACACAGAGGACATAGGATGGTGGGACACAGAGGACATAGGACAGTGGGACACGGAGGACATAGGGTGGTGGGACACAGAGGACATGGGATGGTAGGACACAGAGGACATAGGATGGTGGGACACAGAGGACATAGGACAGTGGGACACGGAGGACATAGGGTGGTGGGACACAGAGGACATGGGATGGTAGGACACAGAGGACATAGGGCAGTGGGACACAGAGGACATAGGACGGTGGGACACAGAGGACATAGGACGGTGGGACACGGAGGACATAGGATGGTAGGACACAGGGGACATAGGACGGTGGGACACAGAGGACATAGGACGGTGGGACACAGAGGACATAGGACGGTGGGACACGGAGGACATGGGACGGTAGGACACAGAGGACATAGGATGGTGGGACACAGAGGACATGGGACAGTGGGACACAGAGGACATAGGGTGGTGGGACACAGAGGACATGGGATGGTAGGACACAGAGGACATAGGACGGTGGGACACAGAGGACATAGGACGGTGGGACACAGAGGACATAGGACAGTGGGACACGGAGGACATAGGACAGTGGGACACGGAGGACATAGGATGGTAGGACACAGAGGACATGGGATGGTGGGACACAGAGGACATAGGATGGTGGGACACAGAGGACATGGGACGGTGGGACACAGAGGACATAGGACGGTGGGACACAGAGGACATAGGATGGTAGGACACAGGGGACATAGGATGGTGGGACACAGAGGACATAGGACAGTGGGACACGGAGGACATAGGGTGGTGGGACACAGAGGACATGGGATGGTAGGACACAGAGGACATAGGGCGGTGGGACACAGAGGACATAGGGCGGTGGGACACAGAGGACATGGGATGGTAGGACACAGAGGACATAGGATGGTGGGACACAGAGGACATAGGACAGTGGGACACAGAGGACATAGGATGGTGGGACACAGAGGACATGGGATGGTAGGACACAGAGGACATAGGATGGTGGGACACAGAGGACATAGGACAGTGGGACACGGAGGACATAGGGTGGTGGGACACAGAGGACATGGGATGGTAGGACACAGAGGACATAGGGCAGTGGGACACAGAGGACATAGGATGGTGGGACACAGAGGACATAGGATGGTGGGACACAGAGGACATAGGACAGTGGGACACGGAGGACATAGGGTGGTGGGACACAGAGGACATGGGATGGTAGGACACAGAGGACATAGGGCAGTGGGACACAGAGGACATAGGATGGTGGGACACAGAGGACATAGGATGGTGGGACACAGAGGACATAGGACAGTGGGACACGGAGGACATAGGGTGGTGGGACACGGAGGACATGGGATGGTAGGACACAGGGGACATAGGATGGTGGGACACAGAGGACATAGGACAGTGGGACACGGAGGACATAGGGTGGTGGGACACAGAGGACATGGGATGGTAGGACACAGAGGACATAGGATGGTGGGACACAGAGGACATAGGACAGTGGGACACGGAGGACATAGGATGGTAGGACACAGAGGACATGGGATGGTGGGACACAGAGGACATGGGATGGTAGGACACAGAGGACATAGGATGGTGGGACACAGAGGACATAGGACAGTGGGACACGGAGGACATAGGGTGGTGGGACACAGAGGACATGGGATGGTAGGACACAGAGGACATAGGGCAGTGGGACACAGAGGACATAGGACGGTGGGACACAGAGGACATAGGACGGTGGGACACGGAGGACATAGGATGGTAGGACACAGAGGACATAGGACGGTGGGACACAGAGGACATAGGACGGTGGGACACAGAGGACATAGGACGGTGGGACACGGAGGACATGGGACGGTAGGACACAGAGGACATAGGATGGTGGGACACAGAGGACATGGGACAGTGGGACACAGAGGACATAGGGTGGTGGGACACAGAGGACATGGGATGGTAGGACACAGAGGACATAGGACGGTGGGACACAGAGGACATAGGACGGTGGGACACAGAGGACATAGGACAGTGGGACACGGAGGACATAGGACAGTGGGACACGGAGGACATAGGATGGTAGGACACAGAGGACATGGGATGGTGGGACACAGAGGACATAGGATGGTGGGACACAGAGGACATGGGATGGTGGGACACAGAGGACATAGGACGGTGGGACACAGAGGACATAGGATGGTAGGACACAGGGGACATAGGATGGTGGGACACAGAGGACATAGGACAGTGGGACACGGAGGACATAGGGTGGTGGGACACAGAGGACATGGGATGGTAGGACACAGAGGACATAGGGCGGTGGGACACAGAGGACATAGGGCGGTGGGACACAGAGGACATGGGATGGTAGGACACAGAGGACATAGGATGGTGGGACACAGAGGACATAGGACGGTGGGACACGGAGGACATAGGGTGGTGGGACACAGAGGACATGGGATGGTAGGACACAGAGGACATAGGATGGTGGGACACAGAGGACATAGGACGGTGGGACACAGAGGACATAGGGTGGTGGGACACAGAGGACATGGGATGGTAGGACACAGAGGACATAGGGCAGTGGGACACAGAGGACATAGGATGGTGGGACACAGAGGACATAGGATGGTGGGACACAGAGGACATAGGACAGTGGGACACGGAGGACATAGGGTGGTGGGACACAGAGGACATGGGATGGTAGGACACAGAGGACATAGGGCGGTGGGACACAGAGGACATAGGATGGTGGGACACAGAGGACATAGGATGGTGGGACACAGAGGACATAGGACAGTGGGACACGGAGGACATAGGGTGGTGGGACACAGAGGACATGGGATGGTAGGACACAGGGGACATAGGATGGTGGGACACAGAGGACATAGGACAGTGGGACACGGAGGACATAGGGTGGTGGGACACAGAGGACATGGGATGGTAGGACACAGAGGACATAGGATGGTGGGACACAGAGGACATAGGACAGTGGGACACGGAGGACATAGGATGGTAGGACACAGAGGACATGGGATGGTGGGACACAGAGGACATAGGATGGTGGGACACAGAGGACATGGGATGGTGGGACACAGAGGACATAGGACGGTGGGACACAGAGGACATGGGATGGTAGGACACAGAGGACATAGGATGGTGGGACACAGAGGACATAGGACAGTGGGACACAGAGGACATGGGATGGTAGGACACAGAGGACATAGGGCGGTGGGACACAGAGGACATAGGGCGGTGGGACACAGAGGACATAGGGTGGTGGGACACAGAGGACATGGGATGGTGGGACACAGAGGACATAGGGCGGTGGGACACAGAGGACATAGGGTGGTGGGACATAGGGCGGCAGACAGGAGGCCAGGCCTGAGCGGTGGTTTGGTTTGTGCTCTCATCTGTCGCACTTTCTCCTTCTATTTCAGGTGAGAGACTGTGGAGGAGTGGCACAGGCCAGGACACTCCCTGGGGTATGATTTTCTCAGACTTCCCGAACCCTCACGGCGGAGCCTCTCCAAAGGCATCGGGCTGCCGCATTACTCCCGGGAGGAGCAGCCAGGAGCGCCGACCCGCAGTCCTGGGCTCCCCGCCCCGCTCCGCACTACGCCCGGGTCGGCGTGGCTGTGCAGTGGGGACCAGGGCCGCCTCCTGACTCACAGGGGTGCTGCCATCTGACAACTCCTCTCTCCAGATAGAACCTGACCGGCCGCCAGGGCCCTGGGTCGGCGGGGCTCAGCTCTAAGCCCCGCGCCACATTCTTTAGTCCGTGATTCGGGGCACACCATCCCCTAAGCCCCGGCTTTCCCACGGTGCCTCCTTCGCAAGGCAGCGTGGAGGTGGAAAGACGGGGTGCACACCCCCCCCCAGGTCCTCTATAAACAGTGACAACTACCCAGGAGCTGCGGGGCGCCCGCTGCCTGTGGGTGGAGGGGCGGGAGGCGCCGGGGTGCGTGCGCAGCGCCTGCGCTGGCAGAGGAGACCCACGTCGAGAGCTGCAGGTGCCCAGACGCTATTCTTCTGCTCAGACATAATTAGCGCGGGCTGGGCCGCGGCTGGGCCAAGAAACAGGCTGCAAGTTTCTCCCTGTCTGCGCTCCCCCCACCCCGGTGCCCGCGGGAGCGCAGCCTCAGACGGCGTGCCTGCCCGGACTGGCCCGCGCCCAGCTGGGACGCCGGCAGGCACAGGTGTCCTGGTCACCGGGCGGCTCTTCACAGGGAAGAGCCCGGGACAGCCCCCACAGGCCTGCGGGGAGGCCTCCACGGCCAGGCGGCTGGTGGCCCCGAACCGGCCACGCTCCAGAGCGGGAGGTGAGAGAGAAGGCTTTCACCCCGCCTCCGGGCTGGGACCTTGGAGGAGATCAGGCAGGTCTCGGGGGGAGCGGCAGGCAGGAGACCCCCTCCTCGGCATTCGTGCTATTGCTCAGCCGCAGACGACCCTCCATTCAGAGAACAGAGCCTCGCACCTTCCCCGCAGCCACAGAGTCTTAGGATGTGACGTGTCCATTTCCAGCTGACCCGGAGCCCGCCACCGGGGTTCATCAGGCAGCACCGTTCCTGGGAAGAAGGTGGAAATGGATACACTACACGCACTCTCACACTCACACTCACACACCCACTCTCACACTCACATACACACCACACACTCTCACACTCACACACACACACCCACTCTCACACTCACATACACACCACACACTGTCACACTCACACACACACACACTCAGACACACTCACACACTCACACACTCACACACACACACACACACACACACTCACATAAACACACTCAGACACACACACACTCACACACACTCACACACACAGACTCACACACTCACACACACTCACACACACACACACACACACACACACACATAAACACACACACTCACACACACTCACACACACTCAGACACACACACACTCACACACTCACACACACACACACATAAACACACTCAGACACACACAGACACACACACACTCACACACACTCACACACACTCACACACTCACACTCTCACACTCACATACACACCACACACTCTCACACTCACACACACTCAGACACACTCACACACTCACACTCTCACACTCACACTCACACACACATAAACACACTCACACTCACACACCCACTCTCACACTCACATACACACCACACACTCTCACACTCACACACACACACCCACTCTCACACTCACATACACACCACACACTGTCACACTCACACACACACACACTCAGACACACTCACACACTCACACACTCACACACACACACACACACATAAACACACTCAGACACACACACACTCACACACACTCACACACACACACACACACATAAACACACTCAGACACACACACACTCACACACACTCACACACACAGACTCACACACTCACACACACTCACACACACACACACACACATAAACACACACACTCACACACACTCAGACACACACACACTCACACACTCACACACACACACATAAACACACTCAGACACACACAGACACACACACACTCACACACACTCACACACACTCACACACTCACACTCTCACACTCACACACACACCACACACTCTCACACTCACACTCACACACACACACTCACACACACACATACACACACACACACTCACACACACACACACACACACACACACACTCACACACACACACACACACACTGACATGGCTTCAAACAGCCAGTGTTGGTTTTCCCCGTTGCGGAGAGGAACAGGAGAGGAGCCTGGGCCGGCCAGAGGAAAGTGAAATCTAGTCTGTGGTCCTTGCTTACAAGAAGGGGTGCTCACGGAAACACCGGGGCGCCCCCCAGCCCCCGGGACGTCTCGCACACATTTGTTCTGGCTCAGGTCACGGTGTCAGAAAGGCTTTCGGAGCGAGCAGAACTGAGGACCTCACTCTTTCGCCCAGACGAACGCGGGACAGAATAATGGCCGAGGGGCGGCGGTGACTGGGAGAGAGCGCGGGGCCGGGGCTGCCGGTGCCCATGAGCTTCGGGCTTTTACGTCGATGAAAGCCGGACTCTCCAGACGGGAGCCCGCCACCGCCGGCCGCGGCGAGGAGCACACGGCACGGCATTGCTCTCCGCGGTGCAGCGTCGGCCGTCCTGTGTCTTTCCTCTTTCGGGGAGGATGGGGTTAAGCAGGGGGAGAAGGGACCTTGTTATTTTCAAACTTACAAAACATCTTTCAAGCCAAGTAGCATCATTGGTTCCTATATTTATACACACGTGATTTCCATGAACCCTTTAAGAATAGGGTGCCTGCACCACGCCCCGGCCTCCCCCGGACATTCTAGGGTACAAGCCTTGCTGACACTCATCACTATTTTCTTTTCTGATAAAGCGGGAGAGGTGTGCTTGCCTTTCTAACCCGCAGCCACGTCTGCTGCCGCCACGTGTCCTCGCGGCGTCCTCGTGGCACTGCTGTCAGCACAGACTCGCTCCCAGGCGTCCCGTCGGCGCCTCCAGGAGGCTCTTGGCGGCATCATCCTCTCCCTGAGGGTCTTCCGTGGCCCCTCAACCCAACCTGCTCCCATGAGGCCTGGGTGGCCAGCCGGCGTAGACTCCGGGCAGCTCCCCGAGCCCCGAACCGCGGCCCCTGGCGGGCCCTCTTGGCGCCGAGCAAAGCTCTTCTCCCCTCCAGCCACCCGGCAGCCACTCGCCTTCGTCCCGGTCTGTGACAGGCGCAGACAGGCTGACCCACCGAGAACAACGCGCTCAACACGCAGCCCGTGTCCCTCAGCACAGCACCCTCGCTGTGCAGCCACCGGCCTGCGGCTGGGCCAGAACCGAGAGCACAGGAGAACAGAGGCGGACCACAGCCCGGCGCTGAGCGATGGGCGTGAAGGTCGTTCCCGGGTCGAATCCGGGTCCTTCCAGCGCCCACGTCCGTGCCCGCCTCCTCTCTCCTGGGTGTTAACCAGCTTAGTGGACGGACAGGTACACTTGATTCTTCATCAAATACCTATGACCACACACACCCTGAGATGGAAGTGTGTGTGCAGGGTTGTTTCCCGAGCCCTTGCCAGGCACAAATGAATTCATCCACAGCATTCTAGGAACACAGAATGAGCAGCAGTAATAGCATGTCCACAGCATTCTAGGAACACGGAATGTGGAGTAGTAATAGCATGTCCACAGCATTCTAGGAACACGGAATGTTCAGTAGTAATAGCATGTCCACAGCATTCTAGGAACACAGAATGTGCAGTAGTAATAGCATGTCCACAGCATTCTAGGAACATGGAATGAGCAGCAGTAATAGCATGTCCACAGCATTCTAGGAACACAGAATGAGCAGCAGTAATAGCATGTCCACAGCATTCTAGGAACATGGAATGTGCAGTAGTAATAGCATGTCCACAGCATTCTAGGAACATGGAATGTGCAGGAGTAATAGCATGTCCACAGCATTCTAGGAACATGGAATGAGCAGCAGTAATAGCATGTCCACAGCATTCTAGGAACACAGAATGAGCAGCAGTAATAGCATGTCCACAGCATTCTAGGAACATGGAATGTGCAGTAGTAATAGCATGTCCACAGCATTCTAGGAACACAGAATGAGCAGCAGTAATAGCATGTCCACAGCATCCTAGGAACACGGAATGAGCAGCAGTAATAGCATGTCCACAGCATTCTAGGAACACGGAATGTGCAGTAGTAATAGCATGTCCACAGCATTCTAGGAACATGGAATGTGGAATAGTAATAGCATGTCCACAGCATTCTAGGAACATGGAATGTGCAGTAGTAATAGCATGTCCACAGCATTCTAGGAACACGGAATGAGCAGCAGTAATAGCATGTCCACAGCATCCTAGGAACACGGAATGAGCAGCAGTAATAGCATGTCCACAGCATCCTAGGAACACGGAATGAGCAGCAGTAATAGCATGTCCACAGCATTCTAGGAACACGGAATGTGCAGTAGTAATAGCATGTCCACAGCATTCTAGGAACACGGAATGTGGAATAGTAATAGCATGTCCACAGCATTCTAGGAACACGGAATGTGCAGTAGTAATAGCATGTCCACAGCATTCTAGGAACACGGAATGTGGAGTAGTAATAGCATGTCCACAGCATTCTAGGAACACGGAATGCGCAGCAGTAATAGCACACATATGACATTATAATGATATATCAGAGTCATTCAATTGGAGATTTTTTTCTAGTAAAACCAAACGGTATACCATCAGATCACAATAAGACCAGCAAAGACCATCCAATCCCAAAGACCCCAGACTCCTCACTTAAAACAATGGTCATCACTCAGAGAAATGAGGTGACTTGCTCAAGGACACACGGCGGCTATGAGAGACCCGGACAAACGCATCTTCCAACAGGCTGGTGATGCCCCTGGCCACCATGGGTGCTGCAGAGCCTGAGGTGGCCAAATATTGGAGTATTTACTCCTATTTTGAACGTACTGGAGACTATCCCACATGACACAGAAAACAGAAATGACTCTTTTACTCAGAGAAGCTAATGTATACAGCGACCGCTCTGATTTATTTTTCACAGTCTCTGTTGTTCATCTCTTCCTTCCACAAGGGGATCTTGCTTGTTTTGAGCGACGTATGCCAGGTCCCAGGACACTTAATAGCCCAGAGAGGTCGCGGGCGGCCTTTGGTGGCCTGCTCTGCTCCATGGAGACAGGCCTGTGAGACCGAGAACAGCCCTCAGGACTGGACGGCCACTCACCCCAGGAGCCGGGGACCCACGCCAGGCCCAGCTGCCCATTGCCTGCACGTCCACTTTCGGCGTCAGCTGGGGCGACCTCGAGTCTCTGTCTGGAGTAACTGAATGTCTGCGCGGAGTTGTCCTGACGTCTGGGGTCTCTGGTGGACACATCAGCCAGCGCCAGAGCTGTCAAAGGGCCTTCATCTGAGGAGGAGGACAGCGCGAGGGCGTGCAGATGGGCCAGGCGCTGCAGGAGCGGCACCTCCTCCGGCCACACACTCGGGGAGCCACGCCTGGCACCCGCCCCCCGCCTCCCCAGCGGCCAGCTGTGGGCCCCCTGCCGTCTCCCCAGCGGCCAGCTGTGGGCCCCCTGCCGTCTCCCCAGCGGCCAGCTGTGAGCAGGGCTTGCGTCTGAGAGAGGCAGACACGACCTGGAGTCCTGGCACCACTGCCACTAGCGGTGTGGCCCAGACGTTGCTTCAGCCCTCGCAGGCGTCGTTTGGGGGTGAAATGGCAGCGAACGCATTCACCCTAGGGCAGTGGTCGGCAAACTGCGGCTCGCGAACCACATGCCGCTCTTTGGCCGCTCGAGTGCGGCTCTTCCACAAAACACCACGGCCTGAGTGAGTCTATGTTGAAGAAGTGGCGTTAGAAGAAGTTTAAGTTTAAATAAGTTTAAATTTCTCAAAAGAAATTTCAGTCGTTGTCCTGTTGAGATTTGGCTCTGTGGACTAATGAGTTTGCCCACCACTGCCCTATGGTCATGAGGAAGGATGCCTTCCCCGGTCTTCCAGGCACTTAATAAAGGTCAGAGTGGCCTCCACGGGGTGTATCGGAGACCGGTGTGGGCGGGGTCAAGAGCGACACCACGTGACGAGGCGAGTTGTTGGACCGGACGTCTTTCTGATGCGTACCACGCTGAGCTCTCCCCTTGCACCGGAAATGAGTCTTTCCATCTCCCGTTCATCTCCTCGGTGACTGGGCCACTGGAGTTCTGTTTCCAGAGGGAAAATCATAAGCTCTCTGAAGGAACTAATTACCATTGCATCAGCCACAGCTTTAATAGGAGGTTAGCGAGTTCAAACACAAAACACTAAGATTTGCATCTGGGGGTGCTGGAGTCGGGTTGGGGGACGGACCCCAGTCTCACAGGGGCCCCCCGGGGTCTGCACACATGAGGACCTCATGCTGCCAAAGGGCTGCTGGCTCTGAGCCACCTGGGGGGGCTCCAGCCACTTCAGAGCAGGCACACCCCGAGGACCTGCCCGCTGGCTGCATGCCCACACCTCGGACCCGTCTTCTCCGCACACGCATGGGCACCCAGAGCAGAGGGGGCTGGGGTGAGGTGTTCTCCGATGGTCTCAGTCGCAGCTACTAACCAGGAGTGTAGGAACCTGTGCCTCTGTGCCCAGTGGCTGTCTGCGGACACGCATCTCGGCTAACACGTGCTCCTCCACATATGTGCACCAGGAGCAATGGGATAAGTAACCTCCATCCGTTTCTCCCACAATTCAGGGCTCAGGAGGAGAAATAAACACACACCCTCCTCCAAGGACAAACTATCAGCTTTGTCCAGGCAGCACCGAGATGTGTCAGTCACATCCCAGCCACCATCGCTGATTAGACCTGGGAAGATGGGGGACCGTGGGAGGTGGTCTGGGGACTGGAGCGTAGGTCAAAGTTCAGTTTGATCCATGGCTGTGTCAACCAATCGGTGACCTCGGGGAAATCTCTTCGATTTCACTTTCAACCGGTTGTCATCTCCGACTTGTCATCTCCGACTTGTTGGGTCAGATCCTTCCTGTCCTCCCACCTGAGACGCAGGTCCCGTCCGACCACATCCTCCTCGCCAAGACACGCCCCCCACCCCACCCCCCCAGCCTGCCTCAGCCCCGTCTCCCCCTCCAGCTAAGGTAACACCTAGTTATAAACCAAGTGTCAAAGGATGGCTTGTCTGAGGGGAGATGCCTTTGCTTGTCGGGACACACCTTCGTCAGGCACCCCGGGGCCCGGCAGCCAGGTGGAAGAATCATTGCCACCACATTCTTGGTGGTCCAATCACCTGGACTCATGGGTAAGGCATCCTTAAGACAACATACACACCTACAAGGGGGATGAATAGACTACTTGCTAAAGAACGTCTGGAGAAGGATTTCAGCCCCGAGAGAAAGATGTTACATAAACGCGCGTTGAAATAGTCTTAGGACTGGTCTACACCCAGCTCTGTAGACACCGCTTCTGCATGAAGATCCCCGGCTGGAGGCCAAGACTCTGAGTAATCCCCTGCAGGGCGACTAGCGCTCTATCCAAACAGATGTGATTGATCCAGATGACATGAGGATGCTAAGACATGGCGAGCAGAGAGGAGGGTTTAGACCCCGCAGGAACAGTGTCCAGAGGTGAAGAGCACAGACAGACGGCGAGGAAGTCAGACAGAACGACGACGAGAAGCAAGTCCCCCAAGGAGAAGCCCACGACCGGCTAACGAACACTCACTGAGCACCTTCTACGTGCCTGGCCCCGAGCTGAGCACTAAACACCAAGGTAAACAAGACACGGTCCCTGCCCAGACAGTTCACACTCTCGTACCTTGTTGTCTGCGCTCTGCTAAGTACCCAAATCACCTGGCTGCCAGTTAAGAGAGATATTCCCATCCCCGCCTCCCACGCCCGCTGGATTTGAGGTCCAAGGATGAGGCCCTGAGCGCCTTTGTGTTTCACAGGTGTCTCGGATGAGCTGATGATTAACAAAGTCCATTACATCCATCTGCCTCTCCCACACTGGTCCCTGACTGACAACCACTGTCTGTATTCCATCTGCGAAATTGAGCCATTATAGCGACGCTGATTAAACCCAGCTACAAAACGCTGACATTGAAGCAATGCTGCATAATCCCACTTGCAATAGTGTCATTGTAGCAAAGCTGTATGATCCCATCTACAAAACTGTGACATTGTAGCAAAGCTGTGTAATTCCATCTACAAAACTGTGACATGGTAGCAAAGCTGTCTGATCCCATCTACAAAACAGTGACATGGTAGCAAAGCTGTGTAATTCCATCTACAAAACGGTGACATGGTAGCAATGCTGCATAATCCCACCTCAACGCTGTAGGAACCATCTGTGGTTGCCTGTCCTCTCTCAGCATAGCTCTCTGGCCACTGTGTGCTTCACTGGATCCTTCCTGTTAGTTGCACAGTATGGATGTGCCACAGGTTAACACCCGCCAAAGGAGACTTGAATTGTTCATCAGTTTGACTGTTAACAAATAAAGCTGCTATATTCATTGTGTGTATGTGTGTGTGTGTGTGTATGTGTGTGTGTGTGGGGGGGGGTGGGGAGGCGGGGGAAGCCTGGGAGTGTATTCTGAATTGGGTTAGGATGAAAACATTGGTCTAGTAAGACAATGAAATATCTGATGAGTCTGAGACACAAGTAATTATCTGCACAACTACTGAGAAAAGTGAAGGCCACTCAACTTGTCTCTCATGAACAATGGCTGAAGGCCCATCTCAATCTTATGCTTTCTTTGGTTCCCAGTGCTTAAAATTGTGCAATGAGCAGAATGAATAAACTTTTGTTAAATAAATACAAAGATAGGTAGATAGGTAGGTAGGTAGGTAGAGATAGACATAGATAGAAATATTCCTTCAAATTATTCCATTAAGCCTAGCTGGTATGGCTAACTGGTTGAGCATCTACCCATGAACCAAGAGGTTCCAGTTCCACTCCAGATCAGGGCACATGCCCGGTTTGTGGGCTTGATCCCCAGTGTAGGGTGCGCAGGAGGCAGTCCATCAATTATTTTCTCTCATTGATGTTTCTCTCTTTCTCTCTCTCCCCCTCACCCTTTCTCTCTATCTAAAATCAATAAAAACATTTTTTAAATATTCAACTGAAAAGATTTTCTATCTAGTTCAGAAGCAATCGCTAAGTAAACACTAATTTTTTTTTTTTCTGTAGCAAACCTTTTGACTTCTTCAAGCATATTTTCGTGGTGGCTTCAATCATTTTTGGGGGGAAAAAATAAGTGAGCTATAAATCAACATGTAGATAAACAAAATAAATCCCTGAAACTTTCTCATCACCGTACCCCATAAAGAGCTTTTACTTGGTGATTTTTATTTTTTTTTAGAAACTGAAGACTTTGTTCGCCTCTACCAGGAGCAGAGGACCGAATAAGACAGAGCTCTCTGCTTCCCATTGTCCCTTAAGCTCTAATCCTCATTCCTCCTGCAGTTAAGCAGCTGTCTGTGCCAGTGGTTTGTAAAAACATCTCCGAACGATTTTGTGTTTCCTCCAAAATACAATTATATCACAAGGAAATGGTAAAAAAAAAAAAAACAATCCAAACTTGTTCAGGAGAAAGAGAAAATGGATGTCTGCCCCAGCTGACAGTACAATGCGTGACACATGCTCTGTTTACCTTCAGCTCGGGCAGGGGAAGACACGTTCAACGTGCACGTGAAGCCTTCGGTAATTCTGTATCGGGAATCCTTGCCCTGTTGGAAAAGTGGCGTCTTGAGCGCGAGTGCGGCTCGGCTTTGGATTGTTGGAGCCCACGACACACAGAAAAGGCAAAAGCGAAGCTCTGGCCGCACTGGCACAGGGCCGGGCCCTGCGCGGACGGCGAAGCGATCGGTTGCCATCCTGAGAACCGGTCAGGAACATGGTTCCTCTCTCCTGGTTCCATGAAGAGGGGCCCTTTCGGGAGCCAGAGATGGCTGTCTCGCCAGCTCCGTCTTTCTCCAGCCCCTCGTGGCTGCACTTTCAGAGGGAAACGCGTTGGAGGTCACGCAGCGCTCACGGGGGAACAAGGGCATGTGTCGGGCGGGACGGGAGCAAACAGTCCCTCCCGCGGTGACCCACAGGCCGCAGCGGCGGGGCCTGCTGACCCGGCCGGGCGGGCGGGCGGGAGGGGACGGGGCTCCCTGAGGCTTTCTCCTGCAGCCCAGCCCCCGCGCCGGCGCCGGTTCAGCGAGGCCGCTCGCCCCGATTTCACAATGTTCCCCCTCCGGCTCAGCTCCTGCTGGAGACGGGCCAGCGTGTCTCCGAGGACCAGCGAGCTGCCAGCGAGGAGCCGAAAAGCTGTGTCTGTCGGAAAAGAGGAGAGAGGGTGTCTCCTCGCCAAGACCGAGGCTGTCCCCGCTCACCGCGAGGCCTGCGCTGGTGCCGGATCCTCGCGCAGGGCACGCTCGAACCCTGGACGTTCACGTCCCTGGGATGCTCCTCCTTCCTCAGCACTGCGTGCTACGCCCCGGCCTCTGGGGGCAGGTCCAGACTCGCCTCCCCCTGCCCTATGGAGACCCCCAGTCTATGCTGCTGCTCAGACCGTTATTCGTAACACCAAGCGCCACCGCAGGACCCTCTCTGCCCACCGAGCCCCAGGCTCCCCGTCCGCCCCTCCCCGTGCCCCCTCCCTCCCGCTTCCCCAGCTGACCAGCCCACCCACATCCACATCAGCATCCCATCGGCACAGCGCCCCAGGACTTATGTCTCTTACGCTGTCCCCTCTACGAAGGACTTGTACGCAGGCATCAAAGCATAACCAAACGGATACAACACACTGGGGGGGGGGGGGGGCAGGTGAGGGCATGTGCTGGGGGTAGGGGAGGCCGGGGGAGGTCAGTGAGGGGGGGGGGGGAAGGAAACATATGTACTACTATTTGTAATATTTTAAACAATAATAAGTAAGTAAGTAAATAAATAATAAAAGTAATTTTTTTTTTAAAGAAACTCCCCCCTCTAATGTGTCTCCATCCATTCATCTTTGCCGCCACTCCCCTCTTCTGGGCGCTCCTCGTCTCTCCCCTGGGTGACCGCAGCCCCCCTGGGCTCCCACTGGCCTTGCTCGGCCTGCCCTCCCTCCCCCCGCCCCGCCCAGTGCCACCAGGTTCCTCCTGAAAGGAAGAGCCGGCCATGCTACCCTAGTCACGAGTGTCTTGTCTTCCGTAACGACAGCGACCCAGCCCCGCCTCCTCCAGCCTCCTCATCCTCGTCTTCCCCCCCCCGCCCCCCCGCCCCATCCTGGCCCCGAGGACGTGCGAATGTGTGGAGGCTCAGCACACGCGACAGTTTCCCCACCTCGCCCTTAAAAACGCCGTGGTGCCCTTCCTCCCCCAGGACAGACCCCTCCTGCTCTGAGGCTGGAGCAAGGGGGCGCCGTCTTCCCTCTGAGCACGGCCCATCCCGTCCGGAGGCGAGAAACGCTCCCTCCTCAGCACCCACGGGAGGAGTCACTCCACCACAGACATTCACGCTGCCGCACAGGGCCCGCCACGGACACGAAGGGAGCGCCTCCCGCGCCAGGCCGTGCGCCGAGGTGAGCGACACAGACGGTGCATCTGCCTTCAGGGGACGGGGCGGGCGGGGGGGGGGGGGGGGCGTGATGATAAACGACTCAGTGACAACTCAATGGCACTGCCTTGCAGGTCTGTCTCAATATCCTGTCTCTACCCCGCGAGCCCCATCGTGTTGGGGAGCCGAGAACAGGACCCCCGCCCTCTGTGGCCTGCGCTCCCCCTGTGCCGCGAGTAGGACAGACACCCCGAGACGGCTTTAACCGAGTGAGTGACACCTAGGTCTGGGCCGCCTGCTGGCGTGGTGCCTCCTGCACCAACCTCGACCGGGGCCCAGGCCACGGAGGGGCCTGCAACTGGAGTATGACGTGCCCTTCACCGGAATCGAACCCGGGACCCTTTTGTCTACAGGCTGATGCTCTGTCCTGAGCCAAACTGCTAGAGCTTTCTTTCTTCCTTTCTCTCTCTTTCTTTGATTTGTTTTAGAGAGAAAGGAAAGGAGAGAGAGAGAGAGAGGCATTGCTTTGCTCCCCTGATTCGTGCAGTCATGGGGTGACTCTCGTATGTGGGGGGCGGGGATGGGACCCACAGCGCTGGTGCATCAGGAGGACGCTCTCACCAGCTGCGCCACCGGCCGGGGCTTTACGCTGGGGTTTTCCGTCTCTCCTCTGAGGGGCACGCCTCGCTTCCCGGGCACGCTCTGCACTGGGGCTGGGGCTCTTCACCCCTGCTTTAAAGATCCAGGGCGTTGGGAGGGGCTGTGAAGGTCGCCGGTGTTATGTATTTGCAGATCGCTCGGCTTCGGGGCTTGAAAGGAGGGGCTGGAGTTCACTCTTATGACAAGAAAAGTCTCGTTTCCACAACATGGATTGAGGTGCTGGAAACTGGCCCAGAAGCTGGGTGGACCTGTGGTTCTGAGAGCAGGCATCCAACACTGGGTGACACTTTGTACTAAAGGAATGTCCCCAATTACAACGGTAACATCTGGGGGCAGTGTCCACATGGGGGCCTCGCTGGGTCTTCGGGGCGCCCCAAGGGACAGACAGTGGAGCATCATTTGCACAGGAGGAGGGAAGGGAGGCAGCGGCTGCAAACCTGAGCTCCTGCGACCTGGCCCTCCTGAGCGGGGAAGGAAGGCCTTGCTTCGAGACGTGGCGATGGAAGCAGATGACCTGGGGCCTCCTCCAAAGGGCGCGGTGACCTTCAGAGACAGCGAGCCGTCCTGTCCGAAGCGCCAGCAGGGACGCGGGCAGACTTGTGGCGCTGGGAGCGCGTCTCCCATCGGCCCCGGACACCCAGGACACAGCCCCGCTGCCGCCCCGGGGGTTCTGCCCAGAGCCAGGCCAGGAAATTGCTGAGGAGCCCCGGGAGCCCCAGGGCTGTCTGAGCATCGAACGTTCATCTGCAGCAGTGCCGGCCTCCGTCGCCCCTGGCTTTGATCTTGGAACATGGCACTGCCTGCTGGGAACGCCTTTCTGCTTGACCAGCTCCACCTTCCAGAAGTAACCCACGCTCAGCCCGGGCGCCCAGCCGGCAGACCTGAGGCCACACCGAGGCTCCGTCTCCCAAAGGTCAAAGCCAGCAGCCGGCATGCTCCGCGCGGGTAACCTGGAAGCCGACGTTGCCACCCAGTTCCAGGGCCAGCCCCTGACCAGACACAGGAGGCATCCAGAGTGACTGGAGCGGGGCTGGTGCACACCGGGGAGGGGGAGCGGGAGGCGAGGGCAGGGGTGGCCTTGGGCCGCCCTGACAGGCTGAGGACTCCACCTGGTTTGTAACTGGCGTGGCACAGGAGCGTTCAGGCTGTCCTGTCCCCTCCGCATGGCTCGCCTGGGAGAGGATGCCCAGCCAACCGCGGGGCAGCCACTCTGCACGGAGCCTGCTCCTGGCATTCCTCGCCGAGGTACCCGGGGGTGTGCGACCTCAGTGACCCCGTCGGGGATGTTGCTGACTGAGCGTGGGTGAGAGTCTCACAGTTATGACCCCACGGTCCTCGGAGGGGACACTCGGATCTCCTCCTGCACAGAGAGAGCCGGACGGCCTCTCCCGCCTTCAGCTTCGCACAAGGGGCTGCGTGGCCATCAGCAGCACCGTGTTCACCGTCAGCGCTGTGTGGCGTCCGCACCGTCTGTGCCTCAGTCCCCCACCTGCACGGTCTGTGTCTCAGCCCCGCCCCCCCTGCAGCCTGAGGGCCGTGGCTGCCTGTGAGGTATTTGGTCGGCAGTTTGTTTCGGGGGACCTGCAGGCCTGGCATTGAGCTGCACGAGGCTCTGTTCAAAGGCAGAAACAGCCGGCAGCACAGGGTGGTCCTTTCAGCCCCAGTCAGCTCAGGGAGGGCTCCCCGATCCTCGTGAGCCCACGTGTATCTTATCGAGCCGATGGCTCTGACGGGTGAGAAAGAGGCGAGATGTGGCTGTTTTCCTGTACTTTTCCCCAAGCTCTAGCTCATCACCAGGACGCGGCGGCGAGAACACGTCCGGGACAATATGCTCATGTGAGGACATGACGTGCGTGGGCGGCCGCCCATCTGAGGGTCCGGTTTCACCGGTGTCGCACACCCGTCCTCCGAGAAACCTGACCCCCGGTGTCAGTGTCTCCGGCTGCTCTGTGACTCGGGGAGACAGGGTGCCCATGGCAAAGGGGAGAGAGACTGAAAGCTGCTTTCTTGTCCACGGAAACTCCATTTCCACAAGCAGCGGGGCTCCGAGGGCCCCCCATCCACCTCGCCTGTGACCTCTCCCCGTGGCCTCTCCCCGTGACCTCTCCCCGTGACCTCTCCCCGTGGCCTCTCTCCATGACCTCTCCCCGTGACCTCTCCCCGTGACCTCTCCCCGCGGCTTCTCTCCGTGACCTCTCTCCGTGACCTTTCCCCGTGACCTTTCCCCGTGACCTCTCCCCGTGACCTCCCCCCGCGGGCTCTCTCCATGACCTCTCCCCGTGGCCTCTCCCCGTGACCTCTCCCCATGACCTCTCTCCGTCGGGCCCAGCAAAAGGCGTTGAGCCATGTGACAGCTGAGCCAGGCCCGCCGGGGCTCCGAAGCCTTTCAGCTGCTTCCCCGGGAGCCGTGACTCTCGGGGCCATGCCAGCCTTTCAGCAATGGGGGCGAGGACGGCACCGCAAAGGGGTGCCCCTTCCGTGTCGACCTGCAAGGCAGTGGCCCAAGCCCTTGCCTCCCTCGGTCACACCCGGGAGCCCGGTGAGCAGGCCCCGGTGACTCAGGCCAGCCGCTCACGTCACCGCCAAGTTCAGGTGCAGGAAGCCGGCCAGATCCGCCCCGTGGAGATTTCTCACTGTTGGCAGCCCTCGACAGGCCTGGCCCACGGTGGTTTCTAACCAAACCCCGAACAGGTAAGTTCTCATTGGATTCCGGTTTCACCGTATAATCTCTCTTTGTTCAGACAAGCGGCACGTGATACGAGAGGGGGAAAAACACGACATTTTGACTGGAACAAACTTGGACCTTGTCTCTAGGAGGCGAGCACTTTCAAACATAAGGTACTTATGACTCCCGCCCCCACTCCCAGCTGAGTTCCACGCGGGCTCTGCACAGCCGGAGGAAGATGAAGGAGAGTGTCTGGGAGAGAACAGTGCCGAGTCAGAGGGAGAGTCTTGGGAGCCAACAGGGAATGTCTTTGGACCTGTGTCATGGGCTCTCCTGCCAATGGGAGCCCACAGCCCGCGGGAGATGCCCCCGCCGGGCCCAGGAAGCCCCCAACTACCACATCCTGGGGGGCCTCTGACAACTCGTGTTTGGCGACATGACAATCTAAGTTTCAATATAATTAATCGAGGGGATCAGCTGGCCAGGTGGCTCAGTGGGTTGTGTGTCATCTTTCGGGTTTGATCCCTGGTCTGGGGGTGTGCAGAAGGCAGCAGACTGACTCCTCTCTCACATCTCTCTCTCTCTCTCTCTCTCTCTCTCCTCTCTTTCTCTCTCTCCTGTCTCCTCTCTCTCTCTCTCTCTCTCTCTCTCTCCTCTCTTTCTCTCTCTCTTTCTTCTCTCTCTCTCTCTCCTGTTCTCTCTCTCTCTCTCCTGTTCTCTCTCTCTCTCTCCTCTCTTTCTCTCTCTCTTTCTTCTCTCTCTCTCTCCTGTTCTCTCTCTCTCTCTCTCCTTCCTCTCTCTCTCTCTCTCCCTCTCTCTCTCTCTCTCTGTCCTTGGGCAAGAATTCGAGGATTCTTTATAAGTTCAGAGTAAAAGACGGCAGTTGTTCCCTCCTGACCGTCCAGTCTCGGCCTCCAGGTGCCGAGAAGATGATGGACAGTTCATTTGCTATGAAAATGCTCCCGCCTTTGCCGCAGCAGCACCCTGGGGAGACTGGCACCTCACACGTCCAAGTGTTTTCTCAAACAGGTGACGAAGGATGGGGCTCATTTGCTAACGACGTTTCCAAAAGCAAGCCAGACACCACGTCCCACATGTTCCCATCCTGGCCCACGGTACCTGTGGGTGTCTGGACAGGACGACAGGTGCCAGGCTGTAAACCACTCCCTGCTGGACGGCGAGGCTACGAATATTCACATTTCCCCCCGTTTCTCACTGTCTTTTCTGAAATGTTCGTGGTAGCACGGATGACTTTCCCCCCCTTGCTTGTAAATACAATATTTTTTTAAATTTAAGCACATAAACATTTACCTAAGACGTATAAAGAAAGAATAAAGCTATTTTGATTTTGCAAAAAAAAAAAAAAAAGTGAAAAAATATTTGTCAAAAGAAGTCATCGCTAATGTGGCAATCTGGTCCTCTCAACGCCACGTGAATTTCACCTGGAATTCGGGGCTCAGCCCCAGTCGGGAGCTACACTGGGAGCCCCGATGAGTGGCTCGTTACCACATTTCTGCAGAGTTCCTCAGCATCCTGTAGGAGTGGCCCGGAACGCACCCAGCACGCCCTTCGGCACCGCTCAACATCTGGGTTACTTTCCGCAGCGGGAAAGTACGCCCTTGACCAAATCTTAACCGTTAGCTGTATCCCCAAAACGGAGATGAGTCAGGAGTCACTCTCCAGGAGGACAACGGGGTTTTTCCCTTGGAACGAAGGCTGAGAGGGAAACGGCTTACTTGTCCCGACAGCTCTAGCAAGCTGCCACCCAAACGCGTGCGGGCGCGGGACGCGGAGCCACAGCTCGCCCGCTGCCCGACAGATGCCAGCGGCCGCAGCTTCCCGGGCCCACAGTGCGGCCTTGTCTGCGGGAGGCCTGCATCTTGAACGGAAAGACAATTCTGTCTCGCTGGTGCTGGAGAGGCGAGGAGGTGAGGGGGCCGGCACCAAGGAGGTGAGGGCGTGGCCGCAGGCCTTGACCGGGGCACCTGTGGAGTCCGTCTAGGAAGCTCTTTCGTCCCCAGAGTCGGGATCTCGTTTCCATGGCAGTGACGGACGGCGCAGGTGAGCCCGGGGCCGGCGGTGCGTTTACTGCGGACGCCCCGGCCGTCTGCTCGGCCGCTGCCTGGAGTCCAGGTTGAGCCTGAAAGGGCGGCAGGGATGCGCCAGCCTCTCCCTCTGCCCCGTGGTTCGTTTCCCGCCACGTCAGGTGCCACGAATGGCAGCTCTGCTTGGTTCTGTGGGGCCATCGGCCTCAGGGCCTAACGTGAGTGCCCCCTCTCCCTTTATCAAGAGGGCAACAGTGGTCAAGTCCTCCCCGGCTCCCGCCCCTAGTCCCCAGCCCCGGGCAGAGCAGAGCCAGTGCGGGCCCCAGGTCTCTCCGACTCCAGGTCGTGCTCCCAGCTTCCCTTCGTTCCACCGAGTCGGCCCGGCAGGACAGGTGGGCTCCGCCATCGCCTCGGGTGCCTGGCCCAGGGCCCAGCCTGCTTTACCTTCAAACCAGGAAACAGAATTCCTGCTTGTGTGGAGGGAAAAGGATGATTTCCTGCCAATACCCCCGTCCCCCAGGCTGATACCCAGGAGAAGGGACAATTAACAGGCTGCTCCCAGGGTCCGGGGCCTGCGAGGCTGGGGACACGTGACCTGTGGGCCTGCAAGGGGCTGCTAGCAATGGCGGAGGATTCCAGAAGCCTGGGGGAATCGCTGACAAGGCGGCCCGCCTCCCAGCCCCCGCACCAGCTGTCACCCAGGGGACCAGCCATCGCTGCTTGTGGTTCAGTACGAACTTGCACCTGGGACCCGGGCCAACGTGTTTTCTGTAGGCTCACCCAGTTCCAACTTGTAAGGCGTGTCCCCCTCCACGCTGCCCCCGGCCGCACAGCCACACACAGGCACACAGACGCCTCCCTGCGCGCCCAGCCCGGGGACTCTCATCAATCACGAGGGGGGCCCTTCGCTCTCACACTGGAGCACACGCTCCTCGGCAGACGGCCTGGTCACGCCCGGGCCGACGCTCGTCTCCGGCGGTTGATGTGTTGAACGCGTTGCCTTTGAGATAGAGCTGCCAGGGGAACGTGTCTTAGAAAAAGGGCGCGGTCACGTGGTGTGAAGACAGTCCCGGATGTGAAGTACAGGGTAGGGCATGCAGCCAGGGATGGGGGGTAAGGACGACGGTGTCAGGCGGTACTACAGGCATCGGCGGGCCACTTCCTAAGTTCCAGGAATGTCTACCCTCTGTGCTGGACACATGGAACCCACACGATATTGCCTGTCAGCTGTAATGGGGGGGAAGTTTAATTTAAAAAAAAAAAAAAAGAGGAGAAAGAGAATGCTAGCTTCCACGTTTCCCCACCAGTGAGCACCCTGGAGAGAGGAAGCTCAGAGTCTGGATCATGGAACAAAACATTAGAGGTGGGGATGTTTTGGAAGAACTAGCCTGTTTCCCCGAAAGTAAGACATCCCCCGAAAATAAGACCTACTCGCTGTAATAAAAGGCATCCCCCTGAAAATAAGACCTAGCGCATCTTTGGGAGCAAAAAATTAATATAAGACACTGTCTTATTTTCGGGGAAACAGGGTAGAGGACTCAGTGGTCAGTACAGTATCTTGGGCAGCTGAGAGGTGCAGGAAAAGCATCATGGGAAGGCCTGTGACTGGGACTGCTGGGTGGGCCAGCCATGTGCCGAGAGACGATGGGGGGTTCCGGGCGAGTCACCACTAGTGTTGGTGACACGGGAGACGGAGGGCTTCGGACACAGAGAGTCCCATCTCCCGCAGACAGAGGGCAGGAAAAACCGAGAGCCAGCCCAGCCCCCCTCCCCCCCGAGACCACGGCACAGCCCTGAACACGCCGGCACCCACTCGCCAGGCCCTGCCACCAAGGACGGTTGATGTGTTGAACGCGTTGCCTTTGAGATAGAGCTGCCAGGGGAACGTGTCTTCGAAAAAGTGCTCGGCCACGTGGTGTGAAGACAGTCCCGGATGTGAAGTACAGGGTAGGGCATGCAGCCAGGGATGGGGGGTAAGGACCACGGTATCAGGCGGTACTACACACATCAGGGAACCACTTCCTAAGTTCCAAGAATGTCTACCCTCTGTGCTGGACACATGGAACCCACATGATATTGCCTGTCCGCTGTAATGGGGGAAAAGTTTAATTAAAAAAAAAAGAAGAAGAAGAGGAGGAGCTGGACCCTGAACACTGGCACGAGTGTCTGAGCTGGTCCTCTGCACCGGGCCAGCCCACTCCTACCCAGGCCTCCACAGGGGCCGTTTGGGGCTTTGGGACGGTAAGGGTGTCCCCACATCCGCTCCAGAGAGCAGCTTCAGGCACAGGCAGCAGATCAGGGAGTAGGTGTGCTTGGGCTCAATAAAGGTTTATTGACAAAGTGGGCCCGACGCGGCCTGAGGACACAGCTCTCTCCCGCCCAGCAGCTCACAGTCACACGAGAAGAGGAGCCGTGAGGACGAGAGCCGTGTCTAATGAAGAATGGCAGGACAGCCCAGTCTGCATGGCTCCCTGGCTGAGCATCGACCTATGAGCCAGGAGGAGGTCAGGGTTCGATTCCTGGTCAGGGCACAGGCTTCAGTTTCAGGCTCAGTCCTCAGTAGGGGATGTGCAGGAGGCAGCCCATCGATGTTTCCCTCTCATCACTGATGTTTCCATCTCTCCCTCCCTCCCTCCCCCTTCCTCTCTGAGATCAATAAAATATATTTTTAAAAGAACGGCAGAACAAGAAGAACATCCTGGGTCCTTGAGGCCATCCTGAGCACCGACACTGGACTGATGACCCCAACCCTCGCTGAGTCTCCAAACTCCGCCTCTGTGGTCCGGTGTGGGCTCCCGGCGGCTGAACAAGAGCGTAGGCACCAGGCCGTTCGAGGGCACCCGGGCACACCCCCTCCCTCCCTCCGTTCAGGCCGCAGCCTCCCCTGGCCTCCCTCGGAGGAGCGCCGTCCGTTGTGTGTGCCACTTCTCCCCACGCATGAGGAGCCCGGGGGTTTCGTGTTGAGAAAACGTTTCACAAGAGAAGCCTCTGTCCTCCGACAGGACACGCCACGAGACGGCACACGGGAACTCTGGGTCGGGGTCACGGCGGTTCACGGGTCATTAGTGACTTGTCATCAACGCCCACGCTAGACTGGCAGTGTCACCTGACTCGGCTCCTCGGGGAAAGGGATGCAGGCGGAGCCAGAGCCCCTCTCCACAGGTCTCTGAGCCCGAAGCCCCGAAGAAAACATAGAATTTCGCTCCCGCCCCGCCCCTGAGTGGTCATGCTGGACCCGAATTTGTGATGTCAGGAAGCAGGGCCCAAGTCACCGCGCCAGAAAATGTTCTCTCCGACCCACCTTCGTTCTTTCACTGCGAGGAGCCCCAACAACCTCAGGGACAAGGAAGAGAAGCCTCAACGCTGTTGAAAGTGTTGCTGAGGAGAGAAAGGGGGGCCGGGGGCTCGGGAGAGATACCTAATTCCACACAGAAAATCCTCACTCTGAGAGCTTTCCCCGGGCACGGGCTTTAGTGTGCCTTCTGTAAAATGGGGCCGCGCCCGGTCCGACAGACCGTGCTCTGATGTTTCTTCTCTGTTTGTTTGTTTTGGACATGTTTTTATTGATGTCAGAGAGGGAGGGAGAGGGAGAGGGAGAGGGAGAAACATCCGTGATGAAAGAGAATCACGGATCGGCTGCCTCCTGCACGCCTCCCATTGGGGATCAAGCCCACTTCCCCGGGCGTGTGCCCTTGACCGGAATCGAACCGTGACCTCCTGGTTCATAGGTCCATGCTCAACCCCTGAGCCATGTCGGCCGGGCGACGCTCTGATGTTTGAAGAAGAACATTCCATCGCTGTCGGGGAGCACCACATCGCACCAGGGCCCAGCGTGCATCCCCCGCGGGGCGCCCCGAGCTGTGCTCTTGGTAGAATGTGAAAGGAAGCTGCCCAGAGTGGCCGGGGGAGGGGCCGAGGTGTGCCCTGGAGCTGCGGGTCAGCTGGGAGACACGGCACGGGTTCTAACAGTGACCGCTCCAGGGACCCCCGGCCGGAAGCTCTTCGTCCCTTTCTCCGGGGCACCTGAATCCGCCCGCTCGCCAACAAGCGCCAACTTGATATGTCAGGGCGCTGTTTTCCTTCCTGCGACTCAGACAGGTTTTCGGAGTCTTAGCGGAGCGGCGAGACGAGGTAATCCACATAAGCAGCTGCTGCAACGTGATCTCCTCTGACACTCCGTGTGGCGCTGGCACCGCGCTGGCTCCGGGCCGCGCTGGGAACAGGCGGGTGTGGGCTTTGCTGCCAGGAGCCCTGGCTCATCGGCCTCCGACGGAGGGTCCGCGCCCGAGAGCCAAAGCCAGGCTGGACACCCGACGCGGGCTGGCGAGCCGGCGTTCCCTGAGCACGGCCCTCTGCACTTAAGGAAAAAACAAAAACAGAAACACCACCCTTGCCCAGCTGGCGTGGCTCCGTGGTTGAGCTCCGACCCAGGAACCAGGCCACGATTTGGTTCCCAGTCAGGGCACATGTCTGGGTGTGGGCTGGACCCCAGTGGGGGGCGGGCAGGAGGTAGCCGATTGGTGTTTCTGTCTTGCTCTCCCTTCTCCCTCTTCCTTCCTCTCTCCCTAAAAATCAATAAAGACATATTTTTCTAAAAAGGCAAGGCCTCACCGAAACCGGTTTGGCTCAGTGGATAGATAGAGCATCGGCCCACAGACTGAAAGGTCCTGGTTTTGATTCCAGTCGAGGGCATGTACCTTGGCTGCGGGCACATCCCCAGTGGGGGGTGTGCAAGAGGCAGCTGATGGATGTTTCTTTCTCATCGATGTTTCTGACTTTCTATCCCTCTCCCTTCCTCTCTGTGAAAAATCAATAAAATATATTTTTTTAAAAGGCAAGGCCTCTTTCCCCCAGCTCTCCCTCCAGAGCTCCGTGTGGGCTGGCCTTGATCTTGAAGCCACTGTCTTGTAGCTTCTCTCCCCTCCCCCAGCCTGCCCCTCCCCCCTGGGCAGGAGGGCACCGAGTATGAGTCTCTGCCTCTGAGTCTGCTGCCAGGTGCCACCATCTCTGCCACAGCCCCCCAGAGCCCGGCCAGGTCTCTGCGGAGGCCTCTCCCGCCCTGCCGACCCGCTCTGGTCTGGGGGGGATGGAGCCCGCCCCGCCTCCTGGGCTCCCAGGACACACTCCACCCCCTGGGAAAGGCCTTCCACAGGACACCGGCAGCTTCTTCCCGCCACGAGGGAGACGAGAGGAGGGCTCCCCGCTGGAAGCCGCTGCAGGAGGAAGCTCGTCTGTCCAGGCGCCCGTGTGAAACTTGGGGCAGCGTTCCGTGTCTGGGACCCCCCTCACGTCCAGGGCTCGGCAGCGGGGAGGCAGCTGGGAGGCAGCTGGGGTGCAGGCCTTCCTGGGGCCTCGGCCACCGCACACCCACTGACCCCCCTCCATCCACGGCTTGGTTCTGGGGCAGAGACCGCCAGAGGAGCTCAGTTGGTCCTGTTGCTCCACAGACTCCAAGCTGCCTTCAGAGCCATTTCCTCCTAAACACAGCCAGGCTGCTGGCGTCCTCTCGAGCCTCGTGTGGACACAGCCTAGGGAAGGAGTCACAGACATCTCTTGGCTAATTTCGCTGCAGCCCTTGTCCCAGCGCTTCGGGGCCAGCCCGGGTGTCTGCGGGGCCAGCACAGGGGTCTGCGGGGTCAGCACAGGGGTCTGCGGGGCCAGCCCAGGTGTCTGCGGGGCCAGCCCGGGTGTCTGCGGGGCCAGCACAGGGGTCTGCGGGGTCAGCACAGGGGTCTGCGGGGCCAGCCCGGGTGTCTGCGGGGCCAGCCCGGGTGTCTGCGGGGCCAGCCCGGGTGTCTGCGGGGCCAGCCCGGGTGTCTGCGGGGCCAGCCCGGGTGTCTGCGGGGCCAGCCCGGGTGTCTGCGGGGCCAGCACAGGTGTCTGCGGGGCCAGCACGGGTGTTTTCGGGGCCAGCCCGGGTGTCTGCGGGGCCAGCCCGGGTGTCTGCGGGGCCAGCACAGGTGTCTGCGGGGCCAGCCCGGGTGTCTGCGGGGCCAGCCCGGGTGTTTTCGGGGCCAGCCCGGGTGTCTGCGGGGCCAGCACGGGTGTCTGCGGGGCCAGCACAGGTGTCTGCGGGGCCAGCACAGGTGTCTTCGGGCCAGCCCGGGTGTCTGCGGGGCCAGCCCGGGTGTCTGCGGGGCCAGCCCGGGTGTCTGCGGGGCCAGCCCGGGTGTCTGCGGGGCCAGCCCGGGTGTCTGCGGGGCCAGCCCGGGTGTCTGCGGGGCCAGCACAGGTGTCTGCGGGGCCAGCCCGGGTGTCTGCGGGGCCAGCCCAGGTGTCTGCGGGGCCAGCCCGGGTGTCTGCGGGGCCAGCCCGGGTGTCTTCGGGGCCAGCCCGGGTGTCTGCGGGGCCAGCCCGGGTGTCTGCGGGGCCAGCCCGGGTGTCTGCGGGGCCAGCCCGGGTGTCTGCGGGGCCAGCACGGGTGTCTGCGGGGCCAGCCCGGGTGTCTGCGGGGCCAGCCCGGGTGTCTGCGGGGCCAGCACAGGTGTCTGCGGGGCCAGCCCGGGTGTCTTCGGGGCCAGCACAGGTGTCTGCGGGGCCAGCACGGGTGTTTTCGGGGCCAGCCCGGGTGTCTGCGGGGCCAGCCCGGGTGTCTGCGGGCCAGCCCGGGTGTCTGCGGGGCCAGCACAGGTGTCTTCGGGGCCAGCCCGGGTGTCTTTGGGGCCAGCCCGGGTGTCTTCGGGGCCAGCACAGGTGTCTGCGGGGCCAGCCCGGGTGTCTGCGGGGCCAGCACGGGTGTCTGCGGGGTCAGCCCGGGTGTTTTCGGGGTCAGCCCGGGTGTCTGCGGGGCCAGCCCGGGTGTTTTCGGGGCCAGCCCGGGTGTCTGCGGGGCCAGCACAGGTGTCTGCGGGCCAGCCCGGGTGTCTGCGGGGCCAGCACAGGTGTCTTCGGGGCCAGCCCGGGTGTCTGCGGGGCCAGCACAGGTGTCTGCGGGGCCAGCCCGGGTGTCTGCGGGGCCAGCACGGGTGTTTTCGGGGCCAGCACGGGTGTCTGCGGGGTCAGCCCGGGTGTCTGCGGGGCCAGCACGGGTGTTTTCGGGGTCAGCCCGGGTGTCTGCGGGGCCAGCACGGGTGTCTGCGGGGTCAGCACGGGTGTTTTCGGGGTCAGCCCGGGTGTCTGCGGGGCCAGCACGGGTGTCTGCGGGGTCAGCACGGGTGTTTTCGGGGTCAGCCCGGGTGTCTGCGGGGCCAGCACGGATGTCTGCGGGGTCAGCCCGGGTGTCTGCGGGGCCAGCACGGGTGTTTTCGGGGTCAGCCCGGGTGTCTGCGGGGCCAGCACGGGTGTCTGCGGGGTCAGCACGGGTGTTTTCGGGGTCAGCCCGGGTGTCTGCGGGGCCAGCACGGGTGTCTGCGGGGTCAGCCCGGGTGTTTTCGGGGTCAGCCCGGGTGTCTGCGGGGCCAGCCCGGGTGTCTGCGGGGTCAGCCCGGGTGTCTGCGGGGCCAGCACGGGTGTCTGCGGGGTCAGCCCGGGTGTCTGCGGGGTCAGCCCGGGTGTTTTCGGGGTCAGCCCGGGTGTCTGCGGGGCCAGCACGGGTGTCTGCGGGGTCAGCCCGGGTGTTTTCGGGGTCAGCCCGGGTGTCTGCGGGGCCAGCCCGGGTGTCTGCAGGGTCAGCCCGGGTGTTTTCGGGGCCAGCACGGGTGTCTGCGGGGTCAGCCCGGGTGTTTTCGGGGTCAGCCCGGGTGTCTGCGGGGTCAGCCCGGGTGTCTGCGGGGCCAGCACGGGTGTCTGCGGGGTCAGCCCGGGTGTTTTCGGGGTCAGCCCGGGTGTCTGCGGGGCCAGCACGGGTGTCTGCGGGGTCAGCCCGGGTGTTTTCGGGGTCAGCCCGGGTGTCTGCGGGGCCAGCCCGGGTGTCTGCAGGGTCAGCCCGGGTGTTTTCGGGGTCAGCCCGGGTGTCTGCGGGGCCAGCACAGGTGTCTGCGGGGCCAGCCCGGGTGTTTTCGGGGTCAGCCCGGGTGTCTGCGGGGCCAGCACGGGTGTCTGCGGGGCCAGCCCGGGTGTTTTCGGGGTCAGCCCGGGTGTCTGCGGGGCCAGCACAGGTGTCTGCGGGGCCAGCACGGGTGTTTTCGGGGTCAGCCCGGGTGTCTGCGGGGCCAGCACGGGTGTCTGCGGGGTCAGCCCGGGTGTTTTCGGGGCCAGCCCGGGTGTCTGCGGGGCCAGCCCGGGTGTTTTCGGGGCCAGCCCGGGTGTCTGCGGGGTCAGCCCGGGTGTCTGCGGGGCCAGCACGGGTGTTTTCGGGGCCAGCCCGGGTGTCTGCGGGGTCAGCCCGGGTGTCTGCGGGGCCAGCCCGGGTGTCTGCGGGGTCAGCCCGGGTGTCTGCGGGGCCAGCCCGGGTGTCTGCGGGGTCAGCCCGGGTGTCTGCGGGGTCAGCCCGGGTGTTTTCGGGGTCAGCCCGGGTGTCTGCGGGGCCAGCACGGGTGTCTGCGGGGTCAGCCCGGGTGTTTTCGGGGCCAGCCCGGGTGTCTGCGGGGCCAGCACGGGTGTTTTCGGGGCCAGCCCGGGTGTCTGCGGGGTCAGCCCGGGTGTCTGCGGGGCCAGCACGGGTGTTTTCGGGGCCAGCCCGGGTGTCTGCGGGGTCAGCCCGGGTGTTTTCGGGGCCAGCCCGGGTGTCTGCGGGGCCAGCACGGGTGTTTTCGGGGTCAGCCCGGGTGTTTTCGGGGCCAGCCCGGGTGTCTGCGGGGTCAGCCCGGGTGTTTTCGGGGCCAGCACGGATGTCTGCGGGGTCAGCCCGGGTGTCTGCGGGGCCAGCACGGGTGTTTTCGGGGTCAGCCCGGGTGTCTGCGGGGCCAGCACGGATGTCTGCGGGGTCAGCCCGGGTGTCTTTGGGGCCAGCCCGGGTGTCTGCGGGGCCAGCACGGGTGTCTGCGGGGCTGTGGAACTTGGCACAGAGGAGGCCAATTGCCCAGGTCACGTGTGATGCCATGGCAGACGCAGGCCAGCTGTGCCCCACGCAGTGTGCCCTCCTCTCTGCTCGCCGGTCCCCACAGCGGGGCCTCCCAGGCTCAGGCGGGGACTGGGGAGGAGCCAGGTCCCTGGGGCAGAGCCTCCCGCAGTTGTGCCCTGAGGGCCTCTCTGAGCTGGGCCGGCGGGGAGCCTGGCGACGCGGGCTCTCCTCTTGGCACCCACGCCCAGAACGCCGGTTCACAGTCTGTTCTGCAGCCAGGAATCGGCCTGCCACAGGCGTCCGGTGGCTCCCAGGCCACACGGGGAAATGTGACCTGAGCACAAAGGGACAGGGCGGAGGCCACAGCTCTGCACCACATGCTCTGCGGGGAGCCGGTGGCGGAGACGCTCAGAGATGAACAACCCCCGCCTCCTGTGCTCGGAGTCGCTGCAGCGCACCGTCCCGGAGGGAGCGGGAGGAAACTGGAAAACAAGCCCAGAAGCTGTTAGAACGCCTGTTCCAGCAGCAAGTGATTGTTAGGATTTGGGAAATGTAACAAACTAAGAGAGAAAGACATTTGTTTGACTGAACTTTGGCTAAAGAGATTTTTTTCTTCTTCTTTAATATATTTGTGTTGATTTCAGAGAGGAAAGGAGAGGGAGAGAGAGAAGCATCAGAGAGAGAATCATTGATCTGCTGCCTCCGGCCTGCCCCCCACTAGGGATGGGGCTCACAACCCGAGCATGTGCTCTGACTGGGGATCCAACCACGACCTCCTGGCTCACGTCGGCCGGGCTAAAGAGATTTCTTATTGTCCCCAAACTCTAAGGTGAAGATGTTCTTTTGTCGGCCTCCCCCATGAACCTCACTGTCTCGAGTGTTACCCCTTCCCGTGTTCAGCTGGTGCTGGGGGAGGACTTATGGAGCTCACACTCCTTTCCCAGGATGACAGGTTTCACAGAGCTGCCAGGCAGCGCGGACATGTGCGCAGGCCTCGGGCCGGCCTCCGGGAAGACGGACGCAGGCGGCCCTCCAGCTCTTCGTACGTCCCACGGACAGGTCCTGGCTGCAAAGACTGCATGCCCCATGCGAGGACCTAACACAGACTCACGACGGGTCCTCGAGGGCCACCCACCGGCCATCTGCCCCGCTCTCCATCGGCCCCCAGGCTGCGTCAGCTCCGGCCAAAACCAGCAGGGCCGTGGGAGTCACGCAATCCTAAACCCGAACGCACTTCACCAAACACCTGCGGAATGTTTTGGGAACACGGAGAGCTGAGGCTTAGGTGACAGACTGACTCTCAGGAAGTGGAAAAGAAAGGAAGTCACCTCGAAGGCGGGGGAAAGATGGCCCGCAGAGAAGCCTGCCGGCAGGGAGACTGTTGGGCCTATGAATTTAAATTCACAGACGGCAAGTCTGCCTGACTTTCCCAGCTCCTCCGCGTTCAGGCGCTAATTGGCTCGTCTTCTGTTTTATTGGAGCGAGAGTCACTGCAGTCACTATTTTTAACAGTTTTCGCCTCTCGGCTCCTCCTCCCGCCATGTGCTCCGGGCACCGTGAATTATGCATTCGCCCCCACATCTCATTATCGCACATTTCTGCTGTCGTCCGAGCTGCCGGCCGACGTGCCTGCCGCGGCTTTGTTTGGTGCCAAAGAGCTGTTTTTTCTAACACTTCAAAAACACATGGCATTTTTTTATGGGCACAAGTATCTTCACTTCTGTCAAATAAAAGAAACTGATTCATAAGGAAAACATTTTAAGTATGTAGGTGTTGTTAATGAGTGACTCATTAAAAAAAAAGAAGAAGAAGAAGAAGTAGAGTATGTCTGAGCAGAGAACAAAGCTATCGCCTGGAAGTGGGATGTGCATGCATTTGCTTATGAGTGAAAGACAGGCAGAGCCCCCCCCCCCCCCATGCACTTTTCATCAGCCGGCTTGTACCTCCCGTGTGAGCACTGCCAGACCTCTCCGTCATCAGATCCCGAGCCCCACACATAAGGAGCAGGCTCCCTTCGCTCGCTCAGGGAGGTCTCTACCTTAAGTGACAAAGGTCACACCGGCCTACGAGGGCATCCCGTCCTGCTCATGGCAGGTCCTGTCGGCCTCTGCCCGGGGCTCTGAGGCCAGGCCAGGGATCAGAGTCAAGCTCTAGACCTGGTGTGGTCTGTCAGTGGATCTGGCCTCACTGGCGAGTCCTAGAGAGACAGTGGCTGCTTTCTCAGTCTTGTTTATTTAAAGTATAAATATGTATTTTTTCATTGATTTCAGAGCAGAAGGGAGAGGCAGAGAGGTAGAAACATCAATGACGAGAGAGAATCATGGATCGGCTGCCCCTGCACACCCCCCACTGGGGATCCAATTTGATGCCCTGACCAGGAATCAAACCATGGACTCCAGGTTCACAGGCCGATGCCCAACCACTGAGGCACCGGCTGCTGCTTTCTATGTCTCAGTTACGACCCTTCTCTCCACGTAAATGGAATGTGGACGTTCATTATGATGTCACAATCCAGCCGCGTTCATGAGGTCCAGGATGGAGCAGGTGGCCCTCCCCCGGGTCTCCTCGCAGTCCTCCCCCATGTTGGTGCACGTTCCCCTGGGGTGCCTGACTTCCCACAGCCACCACCCCGGAGGGGAATCGCCCTCAGGCCTCCCGAGTCCCTGGCCCGGTGCCTGGGGGAGTCAGAAGGTCGGGGCCTGGACAGAAAGGAAACGGGAGACAAGGTGGCCCTTCCCAGGGGACAGGCAGGCAGCACCATGGCCGTGTTCGTGACGACACTGGGGCATCACTGACATCCAGCGCCCCTGGCAGGAAAGGCTGTGGGCATTTGGCGGAACTCTGGCGGAGATGGTCTTGGCTTGGCCTCCTCCCCCTCGTACCTGCTTCCCAGGCCACTGGGTTTCGCGGAGACACATCCTCCAAGACAGTGGTCGGCAAACTCATTATTCAACAGAGCAGCAAACCGAGGCTCGCCAGCTGCACGTGGCTCGCAGCCGCAGTTTGCCGACCCCTGCTGTAAGACACAGTGGCATGGGCGGTGCCTCAGGCTCTGCTTCTGGGAAGGCAGACTAACGAACCTGGTGAGGACCTCAAAGCAGAAGGCCCACAGGTGGCAGAGGGCCGGGCCCCGAAGCATAGAGGGACAGCAGGTCCATGCCGCGGCTGCGGCTGGGTGTCAGCGAGGTGACAGATCGCCTGCTTCCCACAGGAGGGGGCGCTATGCCCACCGCAGGTGCGTCCGGCTGGGGCCTCCGGGTTTCCCCAAGAACCCTGTTCCCACCCGTTCCTGGTTTCCGGCCTCACCATCACGATGATTGGACGATACACACAGTGAGAGTGGAGCTCAGCTAATTCAAGATTGAAATGTTTACTTACGATGGAGCTCACAGAAAGGCAGAAACTCAATTCCAACTGAACCCAGAGCTGCTCTCACAACAGACAGGTCGGCAGATGTGCCCCTTTTCCCTGCACACTTTCCTTCCCTTTCTGTCCTTCACTGCATAACCAACAACACCAGCCCATAAGCAACAACACCAGCCCATAAGCAACAACACCAGCCCATAAGCAACAACACCAGCCCATAAGCAACACCAGCCCATAAGCAACAACACCAGCCAAGGAAGCACTCTGAACCACTGGGCCCACCCACCCACACAGAAGCCTGTGTGCCTATAGCCTCATCACACATATCAATCACAACCAGGACCAGGGAGACCCCAAAGGAGACCCCACAGGACACAGGTCAGAACTCCCCTGGACGCCCATGGCTGACAGGGGCAGTGAGCACATACGTGTGCACGAGCCTGATCGGAGTGACATGTACACAATGCAGGTACATGCACCGTGCCTCTCCCATCTTCCCATAGCACCTGCTTCTTCCATGGGACGTGCAGGGCACTGACCACAGCCCCAACCAGCCAGGCCCCGCCCAGGACCACCCACTGTCTGAATGTCCCAACATGGCAGGCCCTGCTTTGGGCAGGACACGCCCTTTAGGGAGCCACTGCTAAACTCGTAAGTGGATTTCCTTGGAATGGCAACAAGTTCACTCCTTGCCAGCTCCTCAGCCGAAAGCAAGGGCAGGGCTCTGAGGACGTAAGACACAATTTCACTTCAGCCTGTCCAGTCCTATTTACCATGAAAGAGGAAGAAAAAGCCAAAACAAGACAGCTTAACAGACAAAACCAAACATATTAGCACACCGAAATACTCAATCATGTGATTGGAATAAGGCTCTACAATCTTGCTTCCTCTCTCCCATTGGACTCTCCTCTTTCCCCACCTCCCTCTATTTTATTTCCCTTTATTCATCAAGTACCCCTTTGTTGCTTTGAAAGGTAATGACATAGGTATAGCTAGAGACTTGAGGCTATCTACTAAATTATTGGTTCTTCTACCTGCTTCTCAATATCATGTTGATTTCATTCACGGATTCCACAAATCAAATGTGAGTCCTCTGTGCCCGGCCCTGCGAACCAGGATGGGTGGGTATCCGCATGCACAGGGGGAACATTCTAGATCCCAGCTCCTCAGAAGCCCCCCTCCAGCTCTCTCCTGTCTTCCCAAAGGAGAGCTCGTGGGTCTTAAAGAGCTGAAGTCCCCTTTTGGAAGGGATGGTGTAGGGTTGGACCTGGGGTGTGCAGAAGGACCGGCATGCTTGCTCCCGGACGGAATGGCTCAGCTGGACCTGGCTCTGGGGGCTCATTGTAGATTCTGGAATTCTGAGGGTCCGCCTCCCATGGTCATGCCTCTGTGTTGAGGAGGTTTGGAAGTCAAAGAAGGGAGCTCTGAAATGCAGATCCAAAGAGGGGGCATGCGGCCTGAGGCGGCAGTGGGCCTGCTGAATTTTCATTATCTCCGCCGAGTGCTTGCGCTTGCTGACCTTGCTCGGAATCTAATAGTTCCAATGACAAATGTGCTGGGCCCCGGGTCCAAGGATAGCATCATTATGAGTCACTCGTGCCCAGGACAATATGAATCTCTCCACGGCGCTGCTGCCCTGGCCTTTGATCCTCGATGTATTACTTACTTATTTATTGATTTATAAAAATGAGCTGTCAAGCTCTTCCTCAGAAGTCCAAGGGCACATGAACAAAATGTAGGAAATAGACGACCACAGACAAATAAACCACGAATTATAAACCAGATCCCCTCAGGTCCGGGGCACGCTGCCTAGGTGAGCCGGGCACATCAAAAACACACTTCCCAGACACACCCCGAATGTCAACAAACGCAAACTCTGCAGAACCCAGAGAAGGAAGTTACATAACGGGCTTATCCGAGGCATGATATACATTGGCAAAGCCCTGATCTAAAGGCTATGGATTTATTTACACTGGGCCCCTCTTCAGAGACGGGCCAGAGACGCTCACCGGAAAGTATGAAGAGCCTCATATGTTAGAACCAGCGGGGCCAGAGGTCCCGTCCTTGGCTTTCGGCGTTTAATATTATTTTAAGCCAATTAAAATAACTTGGTTTCGCAGTGGAATGGGCCCGTTAAAGAACCGCTTTGTTCACCGGGAGTGTGGGCTGAGCGGTTCTTTATTGAGATGGAAGTGGAGAGACAAAGGGGAGAGAGAGTTAACTCCGGGCAAAGACAGGGCGACGTGTCTGAAACTGCCTCTGAACGAGGGACACGGAACGGAAGCCCCGCGAGGGGTCTGCCGCCCCCGCTCCGGCGGCGGGGTGAGAGGTGAGCAGCCACTGTGCCTGGCTTTCCTCTGTGACCTAAGATTTTAGGACACAGAGCGTCTGTTTTTCAATCAGCATTTAATCAGTGTCAGAAAAGTTAAGTGCAGATCGTTCTTCACTCTTCATTTTTAATCCCAGCTGAGACACAAGGGACTTCCTGATTTCCCTGAATGTGACTCCATCTCATCCTGCTAATGACAGTCCCTTGTCCGAACGCCCACGATCCGCTCCCCGGTCTGCCGTCCTCGGCCAGCTCCCACGGGCTGCCCCGGCCAAAACAAACCCACTCGGGTCCAGAACCATCCCATTTAGCTGCTGGCACAGAGTAGCTTACCAGACAATTCCTGAACTCACCACTTCAATTTGGCTGCGTGCTTAGATGTTTTCGACCAAAAATACCAGAGCGTGCACACACGATGGACACCCCGAATTCCTGCCATCAGATGGGCTTTAAAGGGACAGAGGCCGGTCAGGGTTATAGCCAGTGGAATGAGCAATGCCTTAGTCACCCACACACAGGGTGGCTCCCGTGGGTCCCACTGGCTCCTGCAGAGGGTTCCCACTCCCTCTGTCCTTCCTCACTGCCAGGCGCTGCCGGGGGGGTGGGAAGAGGGCTCTCCACCCTAACACAGAGGCAGAGGCGCCTGCACTCGGGGTTCCTCAGCGGCACTAGGGGGTTTCCATGGAGTTCTGCTCGCTGCTCTTCTCCTGCCTCAGAAGCCAGGGAAGAGCCATCTGCAAAGTGACAGTTTTACACGTGGCTCCTGAGGCAGCTCCAGCCTGGCAGCCCTCAGGGCCCCAGGGAGGAGAGCCCGGGTAGCCCAGGAACCCCCTGACTCCCGCACTGAGAACTCAGCTGGAAGCTCCCCTTGCTCTCCCATCGCTGTCACTGTGCCGGCTCCATAGAGTCCAGAGCGACCCCGCCTGGGGGGCTAAGACCCAGCCAACGGACAGGGAGTTGAGCCCAAGGGGGTTTCATGGGCTGAGCCCGGCCTCCCGCAGGTCAGCCTGTTCCCACCAAAGCCGCTGCCTGCGGGGACCAGCCTGGCTCGCCACTATCAGCTCTGTCCCCGGGCCCGGGGGCGGCTGCTCTCTAAAGGCAGATGCTAGGGATGAGGTGGCCGAGTGGTTAAGGTGACAGACTGCTAGAGGCAGGTGCTGACAGCTGGCCTCGGGGAGGGCAAAGAGAAACCAGCAAAGCCTCATGAGGCACCGTGGTGGGCCAGGGCATGGCCAGACCTGCAGTCCGACAACAAAGAAATCGATGATGGCCTCTGTGCGGTACGTCTGGCCCTGAAAACTGGGCAGGAAGAGACCCAGGCCCCATCCTGCCACCCAGTTTCCTCGCCTGTGTCTCCCTCTGTGCTCCTCCTTGGTCTTAGTTCCTGGCTGTGTACCCCGCGGTGAGAGTGCTGGCGGCAAACAAATGCTCCCCTTGCCAGCCTATCCCCACCTGCGAGCCTAAGATCCAATCAGGTCCAAGCAAAGGAAACGGCATTCACAAACACCGGGGCCAAGTGGAGCCCGGAGCGCGCGCGTGGTTTTTTCATCGACTCACCGTGGACGCTCTTTCTGGGCAGCCTATTCCAGGCACAAGATCCTGAGTGGCATGCCATGCGATTGGGGGTGAAAAGCAACTACATTCAGAGTATGAGCAAGTTACGCGTTCACGTTTGTTTTTCTTCCCTGGAGCTGAGTCCCTACATTCAAAGGGGAAGACCAACACGTTTTCACAGAAGCCGTGTGTCAAGGCGAAACCGAACGGAACCGATCGCTGCCTGAGCGGAGCGAGGAGACTGCTCTTCGGGGAGAGAACGCCGTGAAGCGCCGCCTCCATCTTTCTTTCCCCGACGTGCGGGTAAAGCACAAGCGGGAAGCGCGCTGAAGATGAACTCGGGGAAAGCGGGGAAGAAAAATCCCGACTACTTTCCAGCGCTTCCTCTGGGAACGAGCAGGAGCCGATCGGGTGAGGAGAGGAGGCCTCCCAGCCACCACTCGGGGTGGCATGCCAGCGGCCGGCCTGGCCCCTCGACCCTCCGGGGTCCCCGCCCCGCTGAGCCAGGTGTCTGTGTGGCAGAGATGACAGAGAACCACAATGAATCTCTTTGTCCGGGAAACTAAACCGGAAATCTCAAGACGGTGTTTTCAGTGTGTCTTGGCGCTCGTCCGCTCAGAAACCCCGCCACATTTCAGTATTTTCATTCTTGTCCTGGATGAAACCAGAAAGCAGAGAGGCACTTGAGAATTCTGTTTTTAAATAAAAGTAAACATTTCCAAGTGCGTTTCGGGCTCTGTTTGGTTTTTTTTTTTTTTTTTTCGACCCAGTTACTGCGCTGAAATGCTCCACAGATGTCCTATTTCTTTGTGGCGCAAGTTTGATTGAACCAAGATGGTGAGTGTTAATGGGAATGTTAATATGTGTCCGTAAGGTATTTAATAAGCACTTCATGTCATACGTTTTCAGCGCTGGGTCAGGGCTTGTGCAAACAGCGGTTTGTGTTTTATTTTCCGTGGCGATTGCTGAGCACTCCCGGGGAGGACTGGAGAGTCTGCGCGCCGAGGGCAGGGCTTCTCCTGGTCCTCCCTCGGCGTCTGTGTGAAAGCCGTGCAGCTGGCAACCCGGAGCCTCGAGCCCATCCGTCACTCAGCAAACACACCGTCGGTGGGAAGCAGGAACTATCTTTCAACACATCGGTTCTTTCCCATCCAAAAGGCCCACCTGAGCCTAAGGGACCAGGGCTGGGAGGGAGGACAGTTTGTGGATCACCTTCTACTGACACCTTTTCATGGTTGGAGCTGACTTTTTTTCTTAATATGTTTTATTGATTTCTGAGAGGAAGGGAGAGCGAGAAACATTAATGACAGAAAATCATTTATCAGCTGCCTCCTGCACACACACCCCCCACACACACACACACTGAAGATCAAGCCTGAAACCTGGCCGTGGGCCATGACCGGGAATCGAACCATGACCTCCTGGTTTATAGGTAGGAGCTCAACCACTGAGCCACGCCGGCCAGGCTGCGTCTGATTTCTAATAGGAACATCGCCACAGGAAGATCCACGCTACCGAGGAACTGTCATTATGTGGCCCTTTCAACTGACATGGAATGAGGAGCTAGATGTGTTCCAGGGCAAGTGGAGGACAATTAACCTCTGCAGCAGTTGTCCGCATGACCTTAGGCCCGCTTGGGGGTCTTCTCTGTTCTTGTTGCCCCCTCTGTGCTCTGTGAGGGGTAATGCTTGCAGAGTAACCCACTGAGCAGAGTGGGGTTTGCCTCCGGGAACATTGACATATTGTACCTGTTCGCTGCAGTGACCAGCAGGAACGAAGGCCTCACTGTTGCCGCGAGCGAAGGCGCCCGCACCCGAGGGCTCAGTGGCTGGGATGCGAGCTAACACCAACGGCTGCAGAGGCGCAGGCGCCGCGCTGTGTCGCTGTCCCAGCCCTTCCTCCCTCCACCTCTCACTGCAGATGGCAGAGCTCCGACTTCTGAACCAGCATCTGGACCTGGCGGGGGCAGGAGAAGACACTGATGGTCTTTGTCTGGCTTTCCAGTGCTGCCACCAGCAAACGGACTGGCTCCCATGGCAACGGCACAGGTTGCCACGGTACAGAAACACCTTCCCGATCACCCAGCGGCTACCCACAGGCACAAGTAATCTGTGGATTTTCTTTGTTCTCAGCCCGTGATACTACCCATGATTCTACCTGCTGGTATCGAAAGAGACTGTCCCTATGGAAGCCTGGATAATCTCGGGATGACAGGGCGAGGACGCAGAAACAGAATAAAAGAAATAGACTGCAGCTGGAAAGAGGAGGGCTGTGGACTCAGCGTCACTCTGGGCTCCGTGCTCCAGGCTGGGGATCCCGGTGGGGTGCCGGATCCACCCACTCTCTAGGCCAGGTAGCCACTCTTCCTCATCAGAAATGGGCATTCCCGCCAAGCCCCTCCCACAAACAGCTACAAAGTGTGCTCTGCCCACTGGACAGCCCGGCTGGCACGGGCTCCTGAACATCGAGCTATGAACCTGGAGACCAAGATTCCATTCCCAATCGGGGCACAGACCCGGGATGCGGGCTCCATCCCTAGCAGGGGGTGTGCAGAAGGCAGCCCATCCATGATCCTCTCTCATCACTGATGCTTCTCTCTCTCTCTTTTACCCTTCCTCTCTGAACTCAATAAAAATAATTTTTAAAGAAGAAGTTGAGGGATATAATCGAAAGTTGCTCCAACTAAAATTTAACAAGTGGTGTGTGGGGGGGGGGGGGTGGTGAAACATAACAAAGATTAGAGTAAAATAGATTCACCTTTTACTGAAGTTAGTGAAATCAGAGGGGCAGACAGAGAGACTCTGGGTAAAGCCTAGACTTTGAAAACAGTTATGAAAGGAAGAACTCTCTCCAAAATGCCTCTTCATATCATGTTAGCTGGTCGAAAGCTAGGGCAGGCTTCCTGGCAGAGCTCCACAAGGCACGCTCTGAAGGAATTCAGTGACAGGCCACGGATGATAGTTTCAGAGCGTCAGAGGAAGACACACGATGACTAAACACTGGGGCCCCGGGCAGAGCTGTTTGGTTTCGCTGTTACAGAGGATTTCCGGGTGTTAACTCAGCCCAGCGATCTGCTGAGACCAACGGGAGAGGACGGTGGCGGTGTGGCCTGCAGAGTTCCGAATTCCACAGCACTGACTGTGCCACACCGGGTCCTGCCCACGGAACCGAACTGCTTTCATCCGCCTCCTTTCTTCCTGTTCCCTTTGACTCCTGAAGACAAACATGCAAGGAATGCTGCTAAAATCCAGTTGGCACTTCATTATCTGAAGCTGCTCCGTGATGCCTAAGTTTTAAAGTATTTGATTTTGTTATACTAAAAACAAAAATTGTGACCAAACCTCAAGGGAATGTTGGGACATGAAGATTGCTCAATTGAGATCTAAAAATAATCACTAGCAGGGTCTTATGTTTGGCCTGCACTATGAACTCAGTGAATGTTTTAGGAGGGCTAGTCAATCTTTCTCAAAACTTTTATAATGATTATGCAAAATAATGTTACCTGATATTCTGCTAATGGATTGGCTAATAAATATGAGAACTGAAGATATTTCCACATCTCCAGTGCTATCATATATCTCCACGTAACTACGAAAAGGGACAGGAGGCATGAGTAATTCCATTGGTCTTTACAAAGTGTCTATACTAATAAACTTCAATATGCATTTCACATGTTTCACTGCATCAATGACCCATGCACACATATGGCCAAGCACACAGTCATGCAAATAAGCACACACACACACACTCACATGCCCCAGTAACGGCTCTGAGACTGATCTTGGTCCTCTCTCTCCTCAGCCCTACAGTCCCTGGGTCCGCAGGGAGAGTAAGGTTCATGCATCATGCACAGAGTACCCCAGAACCCTGACTTAACTTTCTTCACTTTTTATTGAAGAAAGTTCTAAATGCTAAGAAAAATAGAAATAATAATGAGTTCCCATACACACAGGACCCAGCTTCAACATGACCAGCTCATGGTTCTCTTAGCTGACCCACATTCCTATCCACCTCTTCCCTCCATAGCATTTCAGATCAAATCCAGGACATTATTTCATCCCTAAGTATTTCAGCATAAATCTCCATATAGAGATCATGCGTTAAAAATTAACTCTGTGTAAGACCAAATGGCCACTCACGTCCAAAATGTCTAATTGTCCCTCCAGTTTGAGTAGTTTTTGCAGACGTGCTAGGACACTGTCAGCCTTCTTCCTTTCCTTGGCGTGAGCACCCCTCTGGGGTCAGTGGACGGAACATGACGTGGGTCACAGGACAATTCAACCTGGATATGTGGTCCCTCCCTTTTCGATGAAGTCATTCGAGGTTGAAGGCTTGCCTACTATATGCAGGATCAGTTTCTTCTGGGCGAAGACTAGCCCGCATCCCTTCTGAAAGCAGGGCAGGAAAACCAACAGGCTTTGGGGAGAGGAGCACCTTCAAGCCGAAAAGCAATGAGCGTTGGAGAGTGCAGACTCCAGCAGGCCCTGCCACCGCAGGGATGTGCCGGGCCACGCAGGAGCAAGCACAGGTCCACGGTACCCTCTTCCCAGATCTACCTCCCAGGTCCCTGTGCCTTCTGCAGATGTGTCCCGCCGCTCCCACAGCCTCCAAAGGGCACCCCACTGGTGGCCGGTGCCCGGTGCTGTTTGGAAGTGCAAATCCCCAGGCAGGTCTCAGCCCTCGAAGGGAAGACAAAAGTCTGTGGCCCCCGGGAACAGCCTGTGTCCCCACAGAAGAGGGTTTTTCTGTCTGCTTTGTGTGGTGGGGCGCGAAATTCAGACCCAACCAAACACAAATCGGGAGAGGTTCAGCAATGCACCACAGGGCGGGAAACACCCTCATTCACCATTCAAGGCCCTGAGTCCTTCTGAAAGGGATTTGCAGGCAGATTAACATAAGTGACCCATCCACAAAAAAGCCTTCACATGCGAACACCACTGAGGAGACAAATGTCCTGAGACACAGGACGTTCCCGATGAGGCACAGCATGGATGCCTATGCCCCCCTCCTCCACCCTCCCTCCCCACTCCCCCCAGTCCAGGAACGATGGCTTTCTCTCCTTCTGTTTACTGATAAAATGTGAAGGCAATACGTTCCCATGATGAGGCCAGCATGGATGTCTGTGTCCTCCCATCCAGGAACAATGGCTTTCTCTCCTTCTGTTTACTGATAGGAATGTAAAGGCAGTACATTCCCATGATGAAGCCAGCATGGATGTCTGTGTCCCCCCATCCGGAAAGACGGCTTTCTCTCTTGTTTACTGATAGAAATACGAAGGCAAGACGTTCCCGATGAGGCACAGCATGGATGCCTATACCCCCTTCTCTCCCCCCCCACTCCCCACACACCCTGGTCCAGGAACGATGGCTTTCTCTCCTTCTGTTTACTGACAGAAATGTGAAGGCTTTGGAATGCCTCCAAAGACATTCTTAGCTTCGAATAATTAGAAAAGTTTGGCAAAATTGATGAATTTATGTGTGTCTCTTCTAAACATGAATTCCAAGGTAACCAGTCAAAACGTGCCCCTATCTTCAAGAATATTGGCACCTTCTTGTTTTCACTAACATCCGTACGCATCTGGCCTGGTCATTACAATAGGATATTTGTGCAGTTCACACTCAACATTTTCTCAGCGTCCTGTTGCCATGGATACAATGGCTGGATGATGAGAGATGGGATGTCCCCACCCTGCGGACGTGGGACTGGATTTCCTGGGAGATGCTTTGGAACACTCTTTTGGGTCATTTAAACCAAACCAACCTAATCAACAACAGTGACAACTAGTCATACAATGCAAATAACTGATTCATTTCACCCCTTCTCTTGGCTACCGTAGTCCAAGTCATTTTCATTTTCAGGTAACAAGACTACATATAAACCCTTCACAATTGTTTAATTTATCTCAAAATACTTTTAAGGTGTTAACATGTATCAGCTGTCTCGAACAGTCAGTAGGGAAAGAGTCCTCAGCGGATCACGGATTCCGCGTTGCTCCCCCCCACACAGCACGTGGCCAGGTGTCCTGGGGCGGCAGGACAGCCACCTCTTGACTCTCGCTGACAATGAAGGACATGCAGGAGAGGGGAAGGTGTGAGGCAGGAACAGGACCTCTTGTTGGGGACAGGGGGCTGTCCCCACACTGTTCAGCTGCCTTAGGTGGCGCTGGGATGGTGACAGGGACCGACTCCTGAAGGCCTTTGCCTCAGGAAGGAGTTTTATGTCTTTATTGTTTTATTTTTAACTTTTTAAAACGTGCGATTTATCTTTTAGGGAAAGAGAGAGGGAGGGAGTATTGGATATTAAAGAGGAGATAATAAGGAAATGAGGTTCAATGATGAGAGAGAAACGGATCGGCTGCCTCCTACATGCCCCTCCTGGGAACCGCAGCCCGGGCCTGTGCTGCCTGCGGATCGAACCGGTGGCCTCTGGAGCAGGGGATGGCACCAACCAGCTGAGCCACAGCAACCGGGCTCGAGAAGGACTTTAACCTTTATGGAGGAAGGAGCGCCCAGGCTGGGCTGCTGGTGACTCGGCCAGGACAGGGCACTGGTGCAATTCCTAGAGGTGGAGCACCAGGCTAGGAAGTGACTTCAGAGGCTCACGCAGAACCAGGTAAAGGCAGGCCAGCCAAGTCACTTCCGGTGCAAGACGAAGCCCATTTTCAGTGCAGAACACAGCCCATTTCCGGTGCAGGACGCAGCCCATTTCCGGTGCAGGAGAAAGCCCATTTCCGGTGTAGGACACAACTTACTTTCGGTACAGAACACAGCCCATTTCCGGTGCAGGACAAAGCCCATTTCCGGTGCAGGACACAGCCCATTTCCGGTGCAGGACACAGCCCATTCCACAGTGCAATCCATACAGCGGTAGCGAGGCCCTGGAGAGGCAGGCCCCTTCCTGTGGGGATTCCTATCTCTCTCTCTCTCTCTCTCTCTCTCCCCCCCCCCTCTCTCTTTTTCTTTTTTTAATTTTTTAAATTTTTTTGCTTTTGCTTGTTAATTTTTTGGGAGAGAGGGAAAGAGAGGGAGGAGGGAGGTTTCGGTCCCACTTACTCATGCCCTCACTGTCGATGCTTGCATATGCCCTGACTGGTGGTGGGACCCACACCCTGGCTGTCCGGATGAGACTGTAACCAGCTGAGCCACCTGGCCAGGGCGGGATTCCTATTTCTTAAGAACTGGCTCTCCACTCTCACGTGCCACTTGATCTTTGCTCGCAAGACCTTTCGGGTTTCTGTCACCTGCAGTCCGTTCTGAGGTGGGGTTTCCCTAGCAGCCTTCTCCTGGAGGTGGGGGAGCAGGCCCGGGAGCCTGCACGCCCCTTTCCACTCCGTTTCCTGAGGGCGCAGCCACAAATGCGCAGACAAGGAAAGAAACCCAGTAATTCTCCCACAGACGCACGCTGTAACAGGCACCTTTCCCTTGGGATTTCACTCTGCGGGGAAAGGAAATCCCACTGCACCTAATGGCGCCCCTCTCTTGGTGCAATTGCCTTCACTGCGACTCTTCTCTTTCACGAAAAGCACGGTATCACACACAATCTGTGCTTCCACACCAACACCGAATCCCACCTCCTCCACCTGTGCATGGATTCGCTGGCTAAGGCACACACACTGTCCTCTACTTGAGGAAGTCCCAGTACCTCTGCCTGAAGAAGGGCCGTGCCCTGAGGAGTCTGGGATTTCTCAGGGTGGCCTCTCAGCACCAGCGCTCTCATTTGTAAAACAAAGAAGGGGGAAGAGGAGGAAGAGGAAGAACAGGAGGAGGAGGAGGAGAACAAAAGGTGGAAGAAGAGGGGGAGGAGGAGGAAGGGGGAAAGAAGGGGAAGAAGAGGAGGAAAGATGAGAAAGAAGAGGAAGAAGAAGGAGGAAGAGGAGGAGGAGGAGGAGGAACAAAGAGTAAGAAGAGGAAGAAGGAGGAGGAGGAGAAGAAAGGTGCAGATTGACTCTGCCCACAGGAAGTGTGAGAGCCGCACCGCACCTGCCCACCGTGCCCGCAGGAGGGCCGAGCGCCTGCGGGACTCGAAGTCGGCCACAGAGTTCATCCGAGGATCCCCCACAGGTTCGCCGGGTGCTGAAAAGCAGCAACCACGTCAGAAGCCAAACCACAGGAGCAGCAGCCTCCTCGGAGCCGGTGCGTGCTTCCGCAGGAGGGGCAGGCAGCCCCCCTCCCCCCCCCCCCCAACCGCCCCCAGCCTCTCTGTGTTTACTTTCCTGCGGCTTCTCTTCCGAAGAGACAACACATGCCCAGGAGACCACGTCCCAGGCGGGAGCTGTGATCTCGCTCTCCTCCCCTCCCTCCCCTCCACGCAGGGTGCGGGCCGAGGCCACCAAGGTGCTCCTTACCAGGACTCGCGCAGGTGCCCTCAGAGCGTCTCCCACTGCTGCAGAGGGACCCCCTCGCTGCCTGAGCAGAGCCGCATCGAGCAGGTGATCCTCGTAAACATGGGAGGCCTGTGGGCCGCTTGTTTGCTCCAGCTCCTGCCTCACCGTTTCCTCTGGCTGGAGGCCCGGGGTAAAGCCAAGGTCACCGTCTCGCTGAGTCGGTGGACAGCCCCGGGCCAGCAGCGCATCCGAGCCGCCTGGTGCGCAAGGCGCGGGGCAGGGAGAGCGAAGAACCGGGGCTCGAAATCACCCTCGACTCCAACCACCGTCCTCTTGAATTGGAAGCACCTGCTTGGAAAATAAGACCTTTCGCGAGGGCCTGACTCACAAAGGTTTACCCCCAAAAGAATGAGGCGTCCCATGGGTAAGCCTATGGAAATCGTGAGAAACTGGTTGGAGAGAAGCATGGCCGTAAGGACTCCATGGCCCCCATCTAACCTTCAAATAGCCTGGAAAAGGGCGGCGACACCCTACGGAGGCCAGGGGGAGTTGACGTCCGTCCAGTCTGTGCATCCCTTGGCACCGACTCTCCACCAGCAGGGACACCCCTGCAGGCAGAGTCCTCTCCCCGAGAAGAAACATAAAAACGGAACTTTAAAGATGAAGCCAGCGATGAGGCAATACAATGCAGCGCAGGAGCCTTCAAAAGCTTGCATTGTTACTCTCCTGGCACCGCTCTTCCGAGGGGCTGAGACACATTATAAAGAGAGCTGGCCTCGATGACGCAAGAGGAGGCGACTGATCAAACACAAACCCCAAGTCACACTTGTTTCCGTTACAGCCCCAGTGCCAGCTGTGGGGTTACTTCCCATCTTTATTGGGGGAGATCTACAGACATTAGACCTTCTCTCGAAAGGTTTCAATAAAGCCTCCTCTAACGGGCGTTAGTGTCGGTTATTGAAAAGGAGGTCATGAGGAGAGGAGGTTCGGTGCTGAACCCGAGAAAGTTTGTGTCACTGAATCTCACAGACTCCACGCGTTAAAGCAAACACCGTTAGATACGCCGCCGGCACTCACCAACAGCCTCACCTATGCCTTGCCACGGGTCAACGTCAAGAGGAGTCTAGCCCTAGGGCAGTGGCCGGCAAACTCATTCATCCACAGAGCCAAATATCAACAGGACAGCGATTGAAATTTCTTTTTAGAGACACATGTTTTAAACTTAGACTTCTTCTAACGCCACTTCTTCAACGTAGATTCACCCAGGCCATGATATTTTGTGGAAGAGCCACACTCAAGGGGCCAAAGAGCTGCATGTGGCTCTCCAGCTGCAGTTTGCCAACCACTAGGCTAGGGTACGGTTCTCCCGGAGCTCACGCCACCTTCCCCTCCTCTCTCCTGGGCTGTGCTTCCCGGGGCTGCACCCAGGCACAAAGCTCCTGTGGAAGACTCCTCTAGCTCTCCCCGCAGGGCTGCGGCCAGTCTGTGCATCCCTTGGCACCCCCATAGCCTGGGACAGAACAGACGCACATCGAGGTCCCTTGATGCCTCAGAAAGGAGACACCGTTAGATGCACCTGAACTGCTGAAGGCCCTCAGAATGGGGGCGATGATAGATTTAATCATTTTGTTGGATCTCTTGAAAACAGAGGTACTATTTCTAGGAAGTTATTTAGAACTCTGTGATGTATGTTTTCTGTTAAAGATGTATATTGGTCAGCCTAGTTGACCTTTTGGTTAGTTGCATTGATGTCCACAGCCTTTAGTCCTGGAAAACGATGATTTAAATGCCCTCATCCCAGACCATCACAGATCACTGACTCCTCTAAAACATTTCTACCATGACCCAGAGTAAGAAATACATTTTTACATAAGCACACACATCACACAGACATACATATTTACACATACGCCTATCTATCCGAAACAAAATTTCACACAATAGAACCTTTCCTCACAGTATGAATACGTGCAGGTGTTCTCTGTTGTGTATACAGTGGATTCCACGGTGTTCCGTAGAGTCGCCGGAGCTTTAATTAGTGAATAATCAATGTTGCCTCCAGGGGAAAGAAAGTTAGGTTTCTTTTAGTGTCTGGTCATATTTTCATCCACAGATCAATGCATAACCTTACTTTATGATTGTTAGTCTTAAAAGACAGCAAACAACACATACTGTTGACTCATTAACATTGAACTTGTGGCAGACGGCACTACAAGCCTGCACAAAGCCTACCTCACATGTGGTTCCTCCATCACACCCCCACCCCCACAGCCTCCTGCACTCCGTCACCATCGAGTGCTTCCACACCCGCGTGGGGCCGCCTGAGACATCGCAGCCACCAGCCAATGCAAAAGCCACGGCCCCGAGTCGGCTGCAGAAAGGACCTTGTCCATAGTGTGAGGCGGAAAGGGACAGGGAGCATGCAAAGGCGGCCGCTGCCTCGTTCCTCCTCGGCTGCCTCGCTCGGCAGGTCCCACTTACAGAAGCAGCGTTAGTCTTGGTTTTGTGGCTGCAAATACATCTTAGAGTGTAAGTGGGTTCAATAATATAGAATCCACCAATAATAGGACCAATTGTAAGTACATGTGTGGGCATGTATCTGTGTGTGTGTGTGTGTGTGTGTGTGTGTGTGTGTGTGTGTGTGTAATGATATGGTTTACAACTAACAAATGGTTTTTGACTTTACAAGAAACTCATATATTTTTTATTGCAAAACCCTACAAGGAGATAGGCAATTGAATGTTAGGATTGGGACCTGACCACCATGTTATCTCCATATTGAATCAATGACAAAAACATTGTCCAGGCTGAGGAACTAAACGCCAGTGTCTCCATACAGGCTCATTAGTGTGACTGCTATGCCACAGGCGAGTTAGCAATAGCGGAAGGAAGGGGAAGGCCAGGGATGGAGGAACTCTGTAATGTTTTCACAGCTCTTCCATAAACCTAAAACGATTCTAAAATAAAAATTTATTTTTGAAAGGCCCTCCTCAACTACGACAAAAACTTTCAGCATGGTACAGGGAGGAAACTGGAAATATTCAGGAGAAACAATAAGTGTTTATTTCTGGAATTTCGCTGTGGTTTTCTTTCATCCGGAAAATAAAAACAAAAAGAAAAGCTGAATGTCTTGGTTTCTGGTTAAGGCTGATGGTCTAAAACCTGAACTCAAATAGACCTACATGCATAGGGGTTTTCTCTCGTATCCACGTCCAGCGTGGAAAGAGGGTGGGCCCAGTTTCTGAGTAGAGGAGCTGCGGATTGAGAAATAAAAGAAAGGAAGACGAAGAAATAGAAGCAATAAGCTAGGTCTGGGTGGGATGTCTGGTCTCTCTGATGGAGAGACAGGGACCCGGAAGCCACACAGCAAGTTTATTTTATACCCCCCAAAATACCAGGAAGTTACACCAAAAGTTAGGATCAAAGATTATCTGCATTCTTGAGTAGGCCCCAGCATTTCCGATGCTTGACTTGATTTACATATCAAAAGTCCCACTCCCTGACACATGGGCAAATGTGAAGGTCACGCTGATAACACCTCAGCCCTTTTGGTGAAGGTGTTCCCAGGGCATGGCTCTGCCTGTCACCTTGAGTTCAGCTGACAATAATTAAATGCCCATGTGTCTTCCCAGAGGGCCCTCTACATACATATAAAGGTCTCATAGAGAAGCCTCAGGGCTGAGCCAGAAGCCAGCTTCTCTTCTTTCCACCTTCACCGAGGTGCACTCAGCACCCAGTTTATACAGCGGAGTGGCTGAGTCAGGTGCTAGAGACACAAGAAGAGAACCGGACCTTAGGAACCACAAGTCAGACATCACCGGACTCAAAGGAAGACAGACACAGACCAGCAGAGGAACAGAAACACTACAATGAGAGATCTCAGACCAAGGTCATCGGGACCTGAATCCATGTGACCCGAAGTCAGAAAGAAAGAGCATTCTGTTATCAAGATGCCAGTCCCTCCACATCCACAATAGAGGGCAATGAAACAGTCAATCTGTCCATATTGGCCCTGACCTCCTGGGACAGGACACAGTCCTCATAGCTAAACAGCAAACACAACCTGAAAGTGCGTTAACGTAAGAAAAATAACTTTCTTGGAAGTAGACTACTTCCTTTGAAAAGAAACCAAAGGAAATTAGGCCAGGCTTGAGTTGCTCTCTTCAAGTTCCTGTACAATTTATTCCAAGAATGTATTTAATCTGCCATGGAACTGCCCGTTAGTAGCAGCTGCTTAGGGACCTCTGATGGAGTCTGGTCCTCTGACCGCAGTGACTCACCGGTCCCCTGAAGTCACCTGCGGGAGGAGATCTCAGGAGGCAGCTGCCAAGGGGAGAAGCCAGGCACCGCCCCGGCAGCTGTTGTCTCCGGACCCCGGCTCTCCCCTGGGGGTGAGATGGGGACGGAGAACGACGGGAGTTAAGGAGCTAGTGAGGGAGTGAGGAAAGCAGTCGGAGGGAAATGACAGCAGTCTTCTAAGAAGATGTATTTATTTTGGTTTCCTTTCTGCAGACTCGTGAGCTGGTTACTTTAGGGCAGTGGTCGGCAAACTGGGACTCGCAAGCCACCTGAGGCCCGAGAGCCGTGGTTTGCCGCTCTGTTGACTAATGAGTTTGCCGACCACTGACCTAGACTCTCAATTCCAATCATTACAGGCTGTTGTTGTTCCTTGTGATTAAGCCCCGATCCCAGTAGTTGGCAAACTCATTAGTCAATAGAGCAGCAAACCATGGCACTCGAGCCTCATGTGCCTCTCGAGCCACAGTTTGCCGACCACTGCTTTAGGGCATCATGTTTAAGTGTTCAGATCTCTCAGAAACAATTCCTTGGGTGGAAAAAGGAAGAAAGAGGAGAAATCTCAATCCATTTATTTTAGCCATTGGTATGTGGGTGCTGTTTCACTTACACAAGGGCTTTATTTCATAATTTAAAAAAAAGAAGAAGAAAAGAAAAGCTGCAAGGATTGATTTCATTTTATTCTTTGGTCTGAAAATAAAGTTCTCATTCATCTTTAAGTCAACAATTTCCTTTTTTAAAAAATAAATTGAGAAGGGTCAAGTTCCGGCTCAGAGCTGCACTGTGTTGCTGGTATGCCAGAGGGACACTGCAGTTTGGCCTCGGCGAGGCCTGGCTCTGAGCACGTGTCCCACCAGGATTCAGGCAGTGATGAGAAAAGAGAAGAAAAACCGAAGGGACAGCTTCCCAGGAAGGTGGAGCGGACTGCAGGCCTGGTTTGTGGGGTGTCCACGGAAGGAGACTGCACAGAGCCTGGCTGGCATTCGGGTGTGGGAGGGGGTAGCTCAAGGCCATTGGAAGATGTGAAGTGGGGACAAAAGAATGCTAAAAAGTCCCTCGCTGTTGGCTGGGGGCTCCCAGTTCTGGCTGATTCTATAACCTCAAGCATGGGGGGCAGGGGGGGGGGGGGCGGGGTAAGTATGGCCAAAGAGAACGTGGTGGTAGCTTGAGTCTGATATCTCTGCCTCTTACATCTCCCAGTTGAGTGTGTGTGCCTTTAACAGTGGAGCTAAATGTCACGGGGGTGGAGGGGGGGGTGTGGAATCTTGACTCCACATTACATCAGCTGGAAGGTTTTTCAGTAAATCACCCCAAACAGTCAATCAGATTGTGTCATGCAGTGGATACATTCAGATCACCGGCTGATTGAGAATAATAAATATTTGGAACTTGAATCTGTGGCAGAAGGCCGCCGCCCACCAACGGGCTCCCTGTCCGTCCGGAATGCGCCATCTCAGACGCAGCAGCCCTCCCGCGCGTGCTTGTGAAGACCACCGCGCCCGGTTTGAACCTCTCCCATGTAAACAAGGGTTCAGGGATGCTTGACCTACTTACAGGAACAAGCTGTTTCTCAGCGCCACGTCACAGCATCCGCTTGTGTATAAACAACGATGCGTTACTTCCAAGCCATCCTATCCACTCCCAAACCCCAGCAGGCCCTCGCCCTGACGAAGCTTGGAGAGCAGGTAGTTCAAAGTGCTCTGTCTTTGAAAATGGTGCCTTTCTAACATCCAATGCTTGACCTTTACAACAGGTCAGGCTCCCCTGCCCCTTCCCAAGCAATCCCATTCTTGTACATCGTCATGCGGATGACGGCACCTGTGGTGGCAGGCCATCAGCTCTAGGACTCCGTCTGCTAATGTGCCTTCCATCCGAGATTTGGGATGGGAAACAGGAACTGCGGGAGCTGACAAGAACTAGGTGACCGGGGCTGAGATTCAAATCCCAGAGAGGCAGGGAGTCTTACAGGACCCTTTCCGGAAGAGAGCTAGTCTTCAAAGTTAACCATTTCCACAACTTCACTAACTCTTCCTTGCAAATGGTTTCCATATTCAATGTATGTGTTTTTTTCATTGTTTTAAAATACATTTTATTGATTTCAGAGAGGAAGGAAGACGGGGAGAGATGGGAACATCACTGATGAGAGTCATTAAACAGATGGCTCCTGCACGCCCCCGTTGAAGATCGAGCCCACAACCTGGGCCTGGGCCCTGACCGGGAATCGAACCGTGACCTCCTGGTTCATAAGTCGATGCTCAACCACTGAGCCACGCCTGCCAGGCCAATGTACTTTTTAAAAATCTCTGCTCTAAAACTTCTCCGCCATCTGCCTTTCAGACAAATTTACCTCCAGTGAGTGTCCCTCTCTCAGGAACATCAACGTGATCGGTCGCATAAGACCCACCCCACTCACTTTCTAAATAAATTCACTCAAATCAAGATGACGCTGAGCACTTACTTCCGAATGATGTTCCCAAAGCCAATGTTTATGTTGCTGAGAAACGGGCTCTTGAGTGGGGCAGTCTCACTGTTTGTATCAGAGGATTGGCAGCCGCTCAACACTTAATCTACGGCCATAACTGCCAGGCTCACCCAGGCCTCCTGACTAACAATCACAGGTCTGATAGGTGCATTATAGGCCGTGCATGGCACTGGTTCTTCTCTTGCTGTACTAATCACTTTCTACTCTAAATTGTACTTATTCGCAGTGTTAGACCTAAAACAGCATTTTTAATGATGGCATTACACACCTCTTGATTTCTCTGTTAGGTTATGTTTCTTTTACCTTTGAGTCCCGAGCACCTAGCCGGGCACGTTATGCACCTTGGTGTCCAATGCATGTTCTAATGATGATGACCCTACAGAGATTGCTGGTTCACTTCTCTCGGCGATACAGTGTTCCACATCTATGGCTTTTCGAAAGGTGTGCAGACTTCAAATATACCAGACATTCATAAGAAGACATTTCAACAAAGTTAACAAACCCTGTAGGTACCAGGCAATGTAGTTTGCTATCTTATTTAATTTTGCTATTTTATCTCTCTCTCTCTCTCTCTCTCTCTCTCTCTCTCTCTCTCTCTCACACACACACACACACACACAAACCATAAGAGTTCGAAGTATTTATGTGCATATACTAGTAATGGATATGGAAAATGATATTCAAAGAAATTAGATCATTTCCTCAGATGGTGCAGTTAAGGGCTAGAGGACCCCAGTCATGTTCTTTCCAGTATTATCCATCTCTATGCCTGACTCACATCTGTTCCTCCGCACCAGGGCAAGCTCCCCACACATGGTGTAGCTCAGGGGCAAAGCAACAAATCATGGACTCTTGTAACAATTCTCTCTCTTGGCCCACCTTACTCTTTTCCTGGACTTGTTATTCTCTAGTCAATTCTACTGCTTAGCAAATATACTCCTACCATTTTTACTATTTGAAGCTCAAATTTACCCTTGAAACGAAAAAATATTCTACTTCTTGATGTTGGCATGACTTGGCCTAACCCACAGGACATCAGCCCAGCCCTGGCCAGACTCACCAGTAACAGAGTTCAACTTTGCCCAGCCTTCTGTGGGGAGCTGGCAGGATAAAGGGAAGGAAGAAAGACTTCGCCCACCATGGGAATCACTGGGCCGCTTGTCCCTACCCTGCACACTGACTGCCAACCCAGGGCATCCTGGGAGAGGTAAGCATTTCAAGAAATCACAGTGATTGTTGAAATAATGCTGGAAGGCAGTACTTTCATGACTCACTCCCACTTTTCCAATCCTTCAGCTAAAATCTAAACATTTCAATTATAAATGTACTAGAGGCCCAATGCATGAAAATTTGTGCAAGAATGGGCCTTCTTTCCCCTGGCTGCCAGCACCGCCTTTGCTCTGGCTTGGAGCTGCCTTTCCGCCTTCCCACCTACCCAGAGGCCCCCAGTGACTGGGGTGGTGAATATCTGAGACATCGCTATGGTGACCACACAAGCATCCAGCCCCGCCCCTGGCAGCTCCATGCCTGTGTATGCAAATTAACCCACCATCTTTGTTGGGTTAATTTGCATACTCACTCCTGATTGGCTGGTGGGCATCATGAAAGTACGGTCAATTACCATGTCACTCTTTTATTAGTGTAGATTAGTGTAGATATTGTTCATTTGGAATATCCATGGTGCGCTTAACTGGCAGTGATCTGGTATCATCACCCATTGCAAATGTTTGCCATTTTCCTTCACTTTGACAGTGATCTGTTCATTTACATGTTAATTCATTTCTCCACCAAATATTTATCACACACCTGCTCTGTGTGAGGCACCCTTCTTGGACCAGCAGGTCAGTAGAGAGTAACACAAGGTCACGGCCTCCTGGAGCCCATGCAGGGAGAGTAAGGAGAGACCAGAAGTAAACATTTAACAGAGTGTGTCATAACAAAGAGTGTTGTGATGGGAACAGCACATGGGCAGAATCAGAAGGAAAGTGATGGTGATATTTAAAATAAGGCCTGAATAAAAGGAAGCAGCCATACAAATATCTGAAGAAACTACAGACTAACCAGAAAAAAAAAAAGAAAGACCACGCCTCCCACAGCTCTCTAAATCAAGGAAACTAACGAACATAAAAATATGTACATCAAACAAGGTGACTTACGTCAGGGACCCAAACATGTGTCCATATAGTTCAGTCTCAGAGGTTTAACCAGTACCTGGGCAAGCTCCCTGGAAATGTTACGTGGATTAAAATTCTCTCCTCCCCAATCCTCCAAGCAAAAAGCCCACTGGGCTTGGTTTCCAGAATAAAGTTACAGAGTTCTAGCCAGGGCTCCATGTACCCCAGACAATTCAAGAGTCTGACCCATTCTTGTAGCTACAATGCAATTTACCTTTTTGCTCCATTCCGAAATGCCCATTTGTAAATGTGACAACACAGTGGGAAATGGAGTGGTTCTGTGGGCCTTGTAAACTGCATCCAGGTACAATTATAGAATACTCCCTTTCTACTTGGTCTTGTTAATTTCACAAATGTCCACACAGTGTTCCTGCTCTGATGTTACTCTGGGAGAGTTACTCCATTACTCTGGGAGAGTTTAAAACACACCATCCTTCCCCAGTTCCTGCAAGTACCACCCCTTCAACATGATAATCTTGATCCTAGTCAACAGCTTCTGCAGTCTGGTTCCTGGCCCATCAGATAATCCCAATGCATCAAAAGTTCACCAAAAAAATGAAAATCCTGTTTATAGAGGGAGAATGTAATTTTTCTTTTACTTTAGTTTTACACACCTTATAACTGGGGTGGCGGGGGGCGGGGTTCCTTTTTACCAGCAAAATGACCAATTAAAGGCTATTGAAATGCTATGTTCATAGTCAGCATCAGTGCATGCCTCTGGTTGTCAGAGGACCTCTTCTTCCACCAAGTCAGCTCTCAGCCCATTTCTGAAACGGGGGAAGGTGTGCTCTTCCGTGTGGATGTGGGGAAAGTTACAATCCGCAGTGCAGTCCTCCGCAGCTGTTGATGTGTTTTGTCAAGTGGTTTTTCCAGTTCTGTTCTTCTTGCCTTTTAAATAGGAATCAATGCTCACTTGGTCTCATTGTGTTGAACTTTGTTGTGAGTTGTTTAGTTAACTAAGTGTATATATATATAACTGCTTTTATGGAGTATAATTTTCCAATCTCTATATATAAAGCCCTAATATGCAAATAGACCAAACAGCAGAACAACTGAACAATCAGTTGCTATGATGTGCGCTGACTACCAGGGGGCACATACGAAACATGGTGGATGTCGGACACGGCGGGATGGTGGAGCAGGTGAGGATGGGTGCCAGACCAAGGCTGCTGTCACTGGGCAAGCTTCTGGTGATTACTGAAAATTCTTTGCTCCCGCATGCTGCAGTCCCACCCGGCGCTCGCACCGCTATTGGCACCGGCCCCAGTTGCTCCAAACCATTAGTGGGTATGAGAGGGGCAGGCGCCGTCAGCAAGTGGGGCTGCCAGCAGACAGGGGCCAGGGGCTGCGGCAGGAGGGGCTGGCGGGAGCATGGAGAATGGGCCAAGACCTGCCCTTGCACTCACTGCAGCCTCACAGCCCACAGTTTCTTTCAAGGTGCACGAATTCGTGCACTGGGCCCCTAGTTTAAAAATATAAAACATGAATATGTTCTAACGCATTTTTTTCATAATAGAACTGCAATCTCTCCACCAAAACTTTTAAGATAAGAGGTTTTTTAAAATTCGGCACTTTTCAAATGTTTGACAGGTAGCACAGGTATAATGCCATGCATGGGAAACGCCAGCTCTGGAGTCGGGGCAGCGTTCGAACTCAAGCTCACCACCATCTCCACAGTGACATGTACGAGCACTTACACTAAACTGAGAGGAAAAGACTCCAAAAAGCCTCACACTGGTTTCAGTTTGGTTTTGTAGCCAAATAAATCTGTATCAAACTTCAGAAAAACTTCATTTTCAAGGGAAACAACTAAAAATGTTTTAAAGAAGTATCATTGATTTACTAAAAGAGAAGGATAAAAGAGATCATATTAAATGACAAATTAAAATCAAGGGGGCCCTAACCCATTTGGCTCAGTGGATAGAGTGTTGGCCTGTAGACTAAAGGGTCCTAGGTCCGACTCCCATCAAGGGCATGTACCTTGGTTGTGGGCACATCCCCAGTACGAGGTGTTCAGGAAGCAGCTGATTGATGTTTCTCGCTCATTGATGTTTCTAACTCTCTATCCCTCTCCATTCCTCTCTGTAAAAATTAATAAAATGTATTTTAAAAAATCAATAAAATGTATTTTAAAAAATAATTCTACCTAATAAAGAGGGGATATGCTAATTGACCAGTATGCCCTCATAAGATAGAGGCACCCACAGCCAATAAAGAGGGAATATGCTAATTGACTGCCACACTCTCACAAGATGGCAGTGCCCACAGCCACAGGATAGCAGTGCCCAGTCCCCTCAGCCCCGACTCATCCAACTGGAGTCTCCTAGTCCCCTCATCCCCACCAGGATGCAGCAGATGCCGTGCACCTCATCCAGCCAGAGTCCACCAGTCTCCTTAACCCTGACTCATCCAGCTTCAGTCCCCCAGTCCCCTTAGCCCTACAGGGAAAAGCAGTTGGAGGTGATTGAGCTGGCAGGGGAGGGCAGTTGGGATGATCATGCTGGCAGGGGAGCAGATAGGCACCAATCAGAGTGGCAGGGGAATGGTTAGGGCAGTAGTCAGCAAACTCATTAGTCAACAAAGCGGCAAACAACAGCTTTGCGAGCTGCATGTGGCTCACAAGCTGCAGTTTGCCAACCACTGGGTAGGGGGCAATCAGGCTGGCAGGCAGGTGAGTGGTTAGGAGCCAGCAGTCCCCAACTGTGAGAGGGATGTTCAACTGCCAGTTTTAGGCCTGGCTGGATTGGGCCTATACTGGCAGTTGGACATCCCCTGAGGAGTCTCAGATTGGGGAGGATACAGGCTGGACTGAGGGATACATGCACAAATTTCATGCACCAGGCCTCTAGTAATAAAATAAAATCAAGGGGAAGGGGGAACAAGGAACAATTTTTTTATAAATAGAAAATAGCAATAAACAGTAGATATTAATTAACCTGTATCAACAATCACTTTATGAATGGTATTAATATGCCAATTAAAATACTACAATTATCAAAGTAGATTAAAAAAAACAGGATCCAACTATATGATGTCACACAAAACCCAATACAAAGACTCAGACAGCTGAAAAGTAAAGAGATGAAGAAAGATATACACACTAACACTAATCAAAGCAAGCTGGGATAGCCATATTGGCTTCAGACAAAGTTGATTTCAAAACAAGGAAAATTATCAGGAGTAAAGATGGACATTACATAATAAAAAGGGGTCAGTCCTCTAAGAAGACATAATAATCCTGAACATGTGCACACCTAACAAAAGAGTGTCAAAATACAGGCAACAAAAACTGATAGAGCAACAAGGACTCAACAAGCCACCAGTACAGCTGGAGACTTTAATTCCCTCTGTCAGTCACTGACAGATCAAGCAGGCAGAAAATAAGTCAGGACATGGTTGAACTCAACAGCACCATCAATCAGCTGGATCCAATTGACGTTTAAAGAATACTCCATCCAACAACAGCCAAGTGCTGCTTTTTCAAGCTCACGTGCAAGACAGACCACATTCTAAGCCATTAAATACACCTCAGCATGTTACAAAGGATGAAACTCATACAAGGTCTGTTCTCAGGCTATAATGGGCAAAGTAGAAATTAGTAACCGAAATATCACTGGAAAACACCCAAATATTCGGAAACTGAACATACTTCTAGATAGCACATGGCTTATAGAAGAAATCTCAAAAGAAATTTTTAAAAAATAGCAAACTGAGTGGAAATAAAAATGCAACTTTTCAAAACTTGGGGAATATAATAGTGCTTATTAAAAAACCTAGAGCATTCCCGGGTTCGATTCCGGTCAAGGGCATGTAGCTTTGCAAGTAGGGGGCATGCAAGAGGCAGCTGGTCGATGTTTCTCTCTCATCGATGTTTCTGACTTTCTATCCCTCTCCCTTCTGCTCTGTAAAAAAATCAATAAAATATATATTTTTTAAAAAAAATAATAATAAATTAATTAATTAAAATAAAAAATTAAAAAATAATAAAAATAAAAAACTAGAGCATTAAATGCTATAAAAAAGACCTAAAATTAATAAGTTAAATTAGGAAAAACACTTTAAGCCTAAATTAAGAAAAAAGGTAATAAAAATTAGAGCATAAGTCAATTTAATTGAAGGAAAAAAAAGTAATAGAGAAAAATCAGTGAAACCAAACACTGGTCCTTTAAAAAGATCAATAAAATTGGCAAACCTATAGCTAGGCCAACAAAGAAAAAGATAGAAGACACAAACAACCAATATCAGAAATGAAGTAGGGCCATTACTAATCCCATATATATTAAAAGGGTAAGAAAGGAATACAACAAACAACTCTATGCCCACAAATTTGACGTTAGGTGAAACTGACCAATTCTTTGAAAGACACACCAACTACCAAAAGTCACAGAAGGAGAAATAAGTGACTTGAATATCCTTGTATATACTAAATTGAGGTCAATAGTTAATAAACTTCCCCAAAAGAAAATACTGCAAGCTAAGATCATTTTACTGGTGAGGTCTGCCACACATTTAAGGAAGAAACAACACTAATTCTTCACAATTACTTCAAAAAGCATAGAGAGAACACTCTTAACTCATTTCATAATGCCAGTACTACCCCACTACCAAAGCCAGATAAAGACATTCGAAGAAAGAAAAGCTCCATACAGACCAATATCTCTAATGAACAATGATATGAAAATCCTTCACAAAATACTAGCCAATCAAATCTAACAGGATCTAAAAGAATTATAGGACACACCCAAGTGGGATTTATTTCAAGTTATGTGAGAATGATTCAACACACACACCTCAATGTACGTCTCTATCAACAGGCTACAGTTGAAAAATCAAATGATTGTATCAATTATGACAGAAAAAGAATTTGACAAAATCCATATTAAAAACCCTCTCAAAAGCAGAAATACAGAAACTTCCTCAGCTTGATAAAGCACATCACATAAAAACTGAAGCTACATCACACTTATTTGTGAGAAATGGATGCTTTCTGCTTACCACCAGGAACAAAGCCAGTTGCTTTCTGCCCGCCCTCCCGTTTAGCACTTACGGAAGCACTAGCTCATCCTACTAGCTAGCCTGCTTATACTCCTTGTGTAAAAGTTGATTTTAGTTAATATTAATATGGTCACTCTAGCCTTCTTCTTTTCACTACTGGCACGGCCCATCTTTCCACCCACATACTTTCCCAACTTTTCTAGCATCTATATTTGACATGTGTGAGTCTCTAGAAGAAAGAGTTTGTTCTCTAAATCCATTCCGGAAACCTCTCCCTTTTCTTGGAGTGGTTAGCTCACTAACGTGGGAAAACTAGGGAGTTAATTCATTCGGTATAAAATGGCATAGAAAAAATTCTAACCAGGGAGATAACTGGGTTTTACCTTTGAAAACTTTTGATTTTTGGAAGTTTTAGATTTACAGGAAAGTTATGAGGATAATACAAGGTTTGCACTTATCCACACAAAGTTTTCCCTGTTATAATAAAGATGTAATATGCAAATTGACCATCACTCCAACACACAAGATGGCCACCCCCATGTAGTCAAAGATGACTACCCTGTGTGGACACAAGATGGCCACCACAAGATGGCCAGCAGGGGAGGGCAATTGGGGGCAACCAGGCCTCCAGGAGAGGGAAGTTAGGGGTGACCAGGCTGGCAAGGGAGGGAAGTTAAGGATGACTAGACCAGCAGGGGAGGGCAGTTAGGGGTGACCAGGCCTGCAGGGGAGGACAGTTAGGGATGACCAGGGCTGCAGGGGAGGACAGTTAGTGGTGACCAGGGCTGCAGGGGAGGACAGTTAGGGGCAAGCAGGTCAGCAGGAGAGGGCAATTAGGCATCGATCACATTGGCAGAGGGGTGGTTAGGGAGTGGTCAGGCTGGCAAGCAGAAGCAGTTAGGGACAATTAGGCAGGCAGGCAGGCAGGCAAGCGGTTGGGAGCCAGCAGTCGTGGATTGTGAGAGGGATGTCTGACTTCCCTCAAGGGGTCCCCAGATTGGAGAGGGTGCAAGCTGGGCTGAGTGACCCCCCTCCCCGATGCATGAATTTCATGCACCGGGCCTCTAGGTCATTTTATAACCATACTAGTGGCCCAGTGCACGAAATTCATGCACATTAAAAGGGTATTAATTAGAGGAAATAATTTAATATTGTTATTTGCTCTTTCTCTATAATAGAAGTATCAGAGACTAAAGAAAATTAGTAAAATGTACATGAAAACCTTCCTCCTGTTAGAATCTGGGGTGCACCATGGGACCCAGAGTCAAGTCCCCACTCACTCACATGTACCTCAAAATCACGTGAGACCCAGACCCAGCCATACCCCCCTCTATCCCACATTGGGGTAGATCCAGACCCAGCTAGTCCTACCCTTGTCAAGCCCCACAAGGTAGGAGGCATCCTTGGGTCCCCTGGCCCAGCACCAGGATGGGGGGCATGGCCCGAGGTCCCCCATCAAGTCCCACCAGGTGGGAGACATGACCTGAGATTTCCTGTTAAGCCCTGCTGGGTAGGGGACATGGCCTGAGGTCCCCTGTCAAGCCAAACCAGGCAGAAGAGCAAGCCTCAGGTCCCCCGGCCCAGCACTGGTAGGGAGGCACAGCTTCAGGTCCCCCAGCAATCCCCATTGCAGGCTCAGGTCCCCTGTGAAGCTTCATTGGGTGAAGGGCACAGCCTAAAGTCCCCTGTCAAGCCCAGCCAGGCAGGAGAGGCACAGCCTCAGGTCCCCTGGCCTGGTGCTGGGGCGGAAGGTATGGTCTGAGTTCCCCCAGCCTGGTGCCGGAGTGGGAGTGCAGCTTGAGGTCCCCTGTCAAGCCCTGCCAGGTGGGGGTGCAACTTGAGGTACACTGTCAAGCCCTACTGGGTTGGAATTATGGCCTGCAGTCCCCTGTCAAGCTGTACCAGGTGAGAGGCATGACCTGAGGTCCCCCAACCTGGATCTGGGGCTAGGGGGAGCAGCCTAAAGTAGCCCAGCACCAGGGCAGGAAGCACACTTTGAGGTTCCCTGTCAAGCCCTGCCAGGTGGAGGGCATGGCCTGTGGTCCCCTGTCAAGCTCCTCTGGATTGGGGGAGGGTGTAGGTCTCCCATACTGTGCACCACGACCATGCCCCCTGCTGGCCTCCCATCCCACTGCCAGGACCACCTCACGCTCTCTGTGAGCAGGTATGCATAGGGAAGGCTGGGCCAGGATAATTAGGAGGGAGTGATGGGGGTCAGCATCCTGGGAGAGCTGGGCCTCACAGCCTCTCTGCTTCAGCTCCCAGCACCCCGGACCTAAGGAGTAGTGCTTTCACAGGGGCCTGGCAGGCACTGGATATGGCGATGCCTTAAGAACAGAGGAAGCCCCCTTTAACTCTGGCTGGAAGTGCGTTGGGAACTTATGGTTGGGGGAAGCAGCCCAACATCAGGGCTGAAATAAGACCTTTGGTAGCCTCCGGAGGGGTGACTTCAGTCCTTTGCCACAGTCACGCCCCCTGTCCTGTGCCCAGCGCACTGTGGCCATACCCCCCGCTCCTGATTGGCTGGTAGTGTAGCGAAGGTACAGTCAAATTTGCATGTTTCTCTTTTGAGAAACAGTTGTGATGGTTATTGAACCATATTGGTACATTTTCATTAACTTAAGCCCACACTCTTCAGATTTCCTTTTTCTGTCCAGGACATCCCACTGCATTTAGCCCTGAGGTCTCTCGGGCTGCTCCCCTGTGAGGGTTTCTGAAAGTGGGTTCAGTTCCCTTGCTGGTTTCCAGGGCTACGGGAAGGTACTGAGTGGAACGTCTGTCGATGAGAATGTTTCTCTCAGGGTTGGATGGGGGTTATAGGTCTGAGAGAAAGGACATTCTCATCATATATGCAAAGTGCCCATTAGCAACATGATTTTGGCTGTTGATGGTAACCCTGATCACGTGTCTGAGGCTGTGTCTGTCAGGATTCTCCACTCGCCATACTCTTTCCCCCTCTGCACACCAGACTTGTGGGAGGAAGTCCCAGGCAGCCCACACCTACAGAGCAGGAGTTGATTCTCCTCCTGGAGAGGAGGGTCATTTACATAAATGAGTGGGAATTTTTCTGCATGGGAGCCTTATCTCTTCCTCCATTTATTTATCTGGTCACTTGCTTATGTCTGTAAGGACTCGGGGTGTTCATTTCACACTTTGTATCATAACCATCACTACTTTATTTCCTTTGCTGCCCAGATCATTCCAGCGTTGGCCATGGGAAACTCTGTTTGTCCTTATGTCCCTCTGACCTACCCCCTTAACACATGCCCTTATCATCCTGAGGTTCTTATACTAGCCTACATTCTGAGAACTTCCTTATTTATAGCACTACTGGAGGTCCAGTGCATGAAATTTGTGCACAGGGAGGTCCCATCCACCCAGCCTGCACACTCTCACAATCCGGGACCACTGACTCCTAACTGCTCATCTGCCTGCCTGCCTGATCATACCTAACTGACCCCCCACCATTGTCCTGGTTACCCCCAACTGCCCACCTGCAGGCATAGTCACCCCCAACTGCCCCTCCACTAGCCTAGTTGCCCCCAACTGCCCTCCCTTGCTGGTCTAGTCGCCCCACATAGCCTGCTGCTCGGTTATTTGGTGGTCCCTCACTAAAAGGGACCATACTTTTGTAAAAACTACTAGATTGGTTTGTCACACTCTGTATTACACCCGAGACCTTCCAATCTTATAGATGATTATTTTAAATTACATTAAGTTTTGCTCCTTGTGATATAAAGTTCTGTGGCTTTTAACAAATGCATAGTGTCATGCTCCCCCCCATTACAGCATCATAGAAAAATAGTTGAATACAAGTCATATTCCAGGAATGTGTTCTGACTATTTCCTCACCATCTGTGGCTTATCCTTTCATTTTCTCAACAGACTATGGTCACCTAGCATTTCTCCTACGTTATCTTCTGGAAGTTCTATAGTTTTGCATTTTAATGTGGATCTGCAATCCATTCTGAGCTCATGTGAAGGAAGGACTAAGGTCTGTCCTAGACAAGTTTTGTATGTGGATATTCACTGTCCTGGCACCATTTGTTGAAAAACTATCCTAGTTCCTTTGAATTTCCTTTGATCCTTCATCAAAGACCAGTTGACTATGTCTATTTCTGGGCTCTTTATTCTGAACCATTGATTTATTTGTTTATTCTTTTGCTAATACCATACTACAGCTTTATCGTTAAGTTTTTAAGTCAGATAGTATCGGTCTTCTGACTTTGATCTTCAATATTGTGTTGGCTATTCTGGGGTTTTTTTCCTTTCCATTTCACTTTAGACTTAGTTTTTCAATATCCACAAGATAACTGGGATATTAATTGGGATACAATGAATATATACATCAGGTTTAGAACTGAGTTTTTAAAAATACTGAGTTTCCTATCCACAAATATGGAGTATATCTCTACATCTATTTAGATCATCTTTGATTTCTTTCATCAGAGTTTTGTAGCTTTTGTTCTTTAACGCTTGTATATATTTTGTTATATTTATACTTCAATATTAAAATTTTATAATGTAGATGCGTTTTAAATTTAAATTTCTAATTTCTCACTACTGACATATAGAAAAGCAACTAATTTTTGTATATTAATCTTGTGTCCTATGACCTTGTTTAAATCACCTATTAATTCCAAGAGGATTTGTTATCAATTCTTTGGGAACGCTGGTGGGCTCTGCAGAGAGGACACAAGTTGAAAAGGATGGTGGGACTCGGCAACATTTCATTCAGAAACACAGTGGTTTCTGAGAGCCCCACCTAAGAATGTTATGGCTTGGAAGCCAGAGATGAGGCTTGTTTTGTAAGAATGTTCCATTTTTAGAACAGAAAGAGAAATACGGAGTGGTTTGGTGAGTACCCTACCACCCAGGCCAACTGTTCTGGGAAACAATGCCAAGGAATTCCGTGGGCCTCTGCCCACGTGACTGGCAGGTGCTTTCTACTTAAAGGCACACGGGGCTTTGTCAGATTAGCCCAGACTACTCTGATCCTACCCCTGGGGAATCAGTGCGTGTTTGCATGTTTACCTTAACTGCATCCCAAGGATATCGGGGAGTTTCCTGAAAAATGAATGATGAGCCGTGAGTAGAAACCTGAACAAGTCCTTATGGCATTGGCATTAAAACCAAAGAGTTGCTGGGCTGGTGTGGCCCAGTGGTTGAGCATCAACCAATGAACCAGGAGGTCACAGTTTGACTCCCGCCCGGTTAGGGCACATGTGGGCTCAGGCCCCAGTGGAGGACATGCAGGAGGCAGCCAATCAATGATGTTTCTCTCCCACTGATGTTTCTGTCTCTCTATGCCTCTCACTTCTCTCTCTAAAGATCAATAAAAACCATATTTAAAAAAAATAGCAAAGAGTTTATCATGATGAACTTTGGTAAAGGCCAAAGGAATTAGGCCAAGGTGCCCCAGTGCAAAGCTGCCATGAATACTCTGCTTGTTAGGCCACTGAGATGGCAGCATGGAAAGTGCACTGGTCTCCGAGTGAGTCCCCTAGGCTCTGACAGGATCACTGTTTCCGGCACAGCGCCGGCTGGCCCTGAGGGTGCATTCCAGAGCTCCCGCTGACAGAATGGTCCCTGTGTGTCAGTGCAGAATACTGAACTGGACCCGACTTGGCTAATACTGAGTCCTCCAAATTCCCAAGGGGTTGCTTTTGATGGGAATCTGGCCCCAACGGCTCTGAAATGTTCATGCATGACCTCTACAACTCAATCCAAGAACTATCTAGCCCCGACTTCATGGCCAGTCCAGTAATCCTCCTGGGTGGACAAATGTGAGAATGTTCTGGTGAAGAAAAATGGAACTGACTATGACTGAAGATAATCGCATTGGGTTAATGATCCCCCACCATGGCCCACGACTGAGGGACTGCCAGTGTCCACAGACTGCCCTTCAATACCGCTCCATTCACACACTCACACACTCACACATGCATGCACGCACGCACGCACACAGACTGGCAAGCTGATATGAGTCTCCATTCATGATCTTTGGTGTCTTCAAAACACAGACCGCAGCTCCCTCCACTACAGGACCTCTTAGACATATGAGCAAATGGGATTTCCACCACAGACTCTAAAACCCTTTCATAAAACATTTCAAATTAGCATGGATAACTAAAGTGTATTATAATAGATGTTTACCATAGTAACTAGAAAATACGAAAAAGCAAAAAGATGAATCCATAATTCCACCATTTATAGACAACCACTATTAACATTTTGATGCATGTCCTAGCTCTGCGTTGCTCAATATGGTAGCCCTAGCCACAGGAAGTATGGAACAGGTGAAATGTATCTAGTCTGAACTGAAATGTACCATAATGGTAGAATACTCACAGGATTTCAAAAAGAGCACAGACATATGTCAAATATCTCATCAGTAGTTTTGTTAGTTATAATGATATCTAATATCTCGGCTATATTAACTTAAATACATATTATTAAAATTAATTTCACTTATTTTGTTTTACTTTTTTACTGCAGCTACTAGAAGTTTTAAATGACGCATGTGGCTTACATTTATGGCTTGAATTTATATTTTTGTAGAATAATACTTTGCTGGAACTTTTCTCAAGCATATACATTTACCTCTTTATGAGCATTATATGTATGCTTTTTAGTTTTAAGTAACTTTTTAAGTTTAACAATATATTATGAACATATTTCTGAATCAGTAAATATTTGCAATACCATTTTTAACGTCCATTGTACAGTTTAATTTTATATTGATAATCTTCATTTATTTCACCAATACCTTAGTGTTGAACTTTTAAGTTAACTAGGTATATTTCCAATAAACATAAAACTGTTCTAAAATCACAATCAGAGTGTGTCTTACTGCACTAGTCCCATGCTTCACTTTTCCAGGAGAAGAGGTATGGGAATAAGACACTGGACATCACAACAATGAGGGGTTCAGATTCAGTAGTCATATATATAAATGTGTGTGTGTGTGTGTGTGTGTGTGTGTGTGTATTATATGCTGTATTAGGGTTCTCCAGAGAAACAGAATAAACCAATAAGATAGATAGGTAGGTAGATAGAAATAGAGATAGATAGATATAGAGATAGACGGGTTTAGAGATAGATAGATGGTAGATATAGAGACAGATAGATGATGGATGGATAGATATAGACAAAGAGAAGATAGATTGAGAAATAGATTGATATAGATAGACGGATGACAGATATAGAGATCATATATATATATATATATATAGAGAGAGAGAGAGAGAGAGAGAGAGAGAGAGATGGATTATAGGAATTGGCTCGCAAAATAACGGAAGCTGAGCAGTCCAAGATCTGCCATCTGCCAGCTGAAGAACTAGGAGAGCCGGTGATGCGATTGCATTTAGACCCCAGAACCATAACAGCCATGTCTACGGGCAGGAGAAGAGGGATATCCCAGCATAAGCACGCACCCTCTTCCGGGTTTTTGTTCTACTGAGGCCTCCATGCACTGGATGATGCCCTCCCGCACTGGGAAGGTGATCCTCACCCTCTCTTCCAGGAGCCCCCTCGCACCCCCGCCAGGAACCATGTCTCCCAGCTCTCTGGGCAGCCCTTAGCCCAGGCAAGTGGACACAAAAACTAACCATCACACGGGCGTTCAGGTGAACACCACCAAGCAGAGACTTCTAAGATACATCTGAAAGCTTCTCCAAGAAAGATTTATTTTTGCTCTAAGACAGATTGGCTTTATACTTGAGTGGGTCAACCTTGTGTTTAATGTTATAAACTCTAATCCTTACATAATTACCGGTACCTAAATTCTTACAGGTTAGTCTACTGAGATGTCTAGCCAGCCACGAGTTCTCTGATTCTTTATCAGACAGATCGCACGAGCTGTAGTTATGGGGCATCAGTTTGAAGTGACTAGCTCCCCGGGCTCTCGGAGCCTGTGATGAGCAGGAGGAAACGGGCCCGGCAGTCAGCGGGACTGGCGGCTTTGTTCGTAGGTGCATGTGTTTAGACGGCCCCGAGTGCCCCGCCGAAGCTCCGGGAGTGCCTGACAGACAGCTCTCTGAAAGGAAGTCTCTTCTCTGTTATTTAGGAATCTGTTCTTCTGTTACCCTATCTCCGTTTCCTTCTAATTCCGAAGTCAAAACAGAGTCCCTATATATTTCAAAGGAAGGTCAGCACCAAAGAAATAAATAAAGGAAGGAGAGGCTGTCCCTAATCAGCAAGAAAGAGCTTGAATAAAAGGTTTTCTGTGATTTTGACTCGAGAGTATTAGGATAGGATTTGAATCCTCTGAGGAAAGGCTCCTCCAGTCTTCACGCAGAGCCACGCAACACCGCATGGCTCCCTCCGCTGAGGAAAGGTTGGAGAAACCCTCACCTTTTTCCTCCTGTGAGGCTGCTGTCCCTTAAGCAACAGACCACAGGCACCAGAGCCCTCAGCCCGCAGCTAAGGAGCACAGCCTCCATCTCTGTCCATGTCGATTAGCAGAAGGAACAGAAATCGTTCCCCTGATTTCCCGGCAAGGCTTTCACAGCACCTGACAATGTCTGTCCTCCTCCCAGGCAGATAGACGATAGGACAGTAAATATTTACCGCCCGGCATTATCACTGAACTCAGGACTGGAGCTTCCGTCTAAGAAACCAGCTTGGAATAATAAAAGCACAGAACAGCCGAAATCGGTGTTGCTCAGTGGATAGAGAGTCGGCCTGCAGATTGAAAGATCCCAGGTTCGATTCCGGTCAATGGCATGTACCTTGGTTGTGGGCACATCCCCAATAGGGGGTGTGCAGGAGGCAGCTGGTCAATGTGTCTCTGTCATTGACGTTTCTAACTCTCTATCCCTCTCCCTTCCTCTCTGTAAAAAATCAATAAAATGTATTTTTTTTTTAAGCACAGAACAGATGCACCCACGGCCCAGCCCTGCTCGGGGAGACGCCTAACTCTGCTTTGGTGAAACGCCTGCTCTTTTAGGTGAACCCTGGGCACTGACCGCCGTGTGACTGTGCTTTGTAAACACTGCAAAGGAAAGCCACATGCATTTACTCAGAGCATATTAAATGTGGGCTGAAATAAAATAAAATTCCTAGAACCTTCCTGGGTAGCGATCCAGTCAGGGTGGTAAACAGAGAGAAGTCGCTGTAAACACCCGCTCCACACCCTCTCAGCCTTCAGGCCCGGCACTCCTGGTGGCTGGTTTTCACTGACCACATTTGTGGTGCCACGCAGAATGTAGGTCAAGTTGTTGGTAAGTGCCAGATAAAATCTGTTTATATCAAAAGTAAATAGTCACATCCTTCCAGCCTGACACAGTTTAAAAATGTCCTTCTGCCAATGGGCTATTCTAGGTCTCCCCAAGAAATCGGAGGACTGGTTCTCTGGCTGCTGGTTCTCAGGCACAGTTATATAACTTCCGCTGAGGGCCAAGTCCTGGGACTTGAAACCCACAAGATCCTCGCCTGCTGGGGACCAGTGATGAAGAGCATACGGAAGTCGTATTCAGTGCTCATGCTTTATGTCCAATGGCATCATGGGAAAACCTTGTATGCAATCAGGGGCAAGAGGTATGTTAGAGACTGAATGTTTGCATTACCCCAACATGCATACCTCCAATTCCTAATCCCCAGGGTGCTAGTACTTGGAGATGGAGCGTTTGGGAAGTGATCAGGTTTAGATGAGGCTATGAGAATGGAGCCTCATGAGGAGACCAATGCCCTGAGAAGAAGAGACCAGAGACCCCTCTCTCTCCACCATGTGAGGTGACAGCAAGAAGCTGGCATCTCCAAGCCAGGAAGAGGCTCTCGCAGAAACCAACCTTGCAGCCGCCTTGATCTTGGACCTCCAGCCTCCAGACCTGTGGGTGGGAAACATGTGCTGTGTCAGCTGCTCCGTCTGTGATGCTCTGAGGCAGCGCCCAGCAGACAATGAGCAGGGGACACTCCAACACAGAAGACGAGGCAGGCGCACAGCAGCCACCAGCTTCAGGGAGAACCCAGCTCACATGGGCCAGTCGGCGCACAGCCTTCCCAGGCACGTGTTCTGAGCAGGGCTTTCCCGAGAGGGAGAGGCAGCCATCACTGGGCATGTGGGAGGCCAGGGTCTAAGAAGGCAGGTTCTGAAGTCCACAGGCGCACAAAGTGTGTCCTCCAGGCCTTTCTGACCAGGGTGACCTTCTTTGATCTGCAAACATTTGCTCCAATGGGAACATATTCCTGTTGAGGTGGAACTTTGGTCGCCAACTGACAGCATTTCCCCAGGAGGACCCAGACCTGGTGCCGACCCCACGTGGACTCCCTCAGCCGAAGCTGCAAGCGAAGGTGCTGGTGCTTAGAGAATGGGGGAGCGGGGGCCACAATGGGGAGATGAGAAAGCTCTTGGCTGCAGCATTTCCTCCTAAGTTAAGAGCAACATAAACAGAAGACCTCTTCATTCAGAGACCAGGAAATGGAGAAAGTCTGCCCTTCTTACAAAAACAGCATCGCCATCCTTCCTGTGCACACTTTCAAAAATCAACATTTTACTTGTTTATGAAGACTTAAGTGCCCTTCACTATGTTCCTTTGGAGCAACTCTTACCCAAGATGAGCCACCCTCTCACAGCTGAGCCTCAGGACTCTTGACTGGTGGCCCTGGGGCCAATCTAGAGCCAGGTCAGCTGGAGCTGAGGAGGTACCAAACCATGGGCCTCAGGGGGGCCCCGTTCCTTCAGTTCAGACATGCTGTGGGCAACGCCCAGGGGAGGGCCAGCAGGGAAACTGCCCACTAGGGGTGGAAGACCGCACGCTCCCGCTCTCCACCAGATCAGCCTGAGCAGAGAGAGGCCCAACGTTGAAGCAAGGTGCTGGGGATGGAACACCGGAGGGCAAGGCCAGGTTCAGCTCCCGCACGCGCTGGACACTTCCATGGCCAGACGCTGTGCCGCTTTCTAAGGAGAGAGAGGTGACCAGTGAGGACGGGAGTCCCTCCTGCAAGAGGCTCACCATCTGAAATGTTTTGTAAGGTTTTTCTCACATGTTTTCTTGAGCAATTTTATAGCTGTAGCTTGTATGTTTAGGTCTCTGGTCCATACTGAGGGAATGTTTGCACGTGATGTAAGAGTAGAGGTTCATTTCTCTGGGCACAGCTGTTCAACTGCCTCAGCAGCATTTGTTGTAAAGATCATTCTTTCTCCGTGGGATTGGTTTGATAGCTTTCCTGGAAATCAACTGGCCACATATATATGAGTCTATTCGCGGACTTTCTGTTCCATGGGTTTGTTCATCGATCTTCACACCAATGCCACGCTGTTTTGGTTACTAGAGTTTTGCCTTAAGTCTTGAAATTAGGTAATGTCAGTCTTCCAATTTTGTTCTTTTTCAAAAAGTTGTTTTCGTTTTTCTAGATCCTCGGCATTTCCACATATAGTTTAGAATCAGTTTATCCAGCCCTAACTGGTTTGGCTCAGTAGATAGAGCGTCGGCCTGTGGACCAAAGGTCCCAGGTTCGATTCCGGTCAAGGGCATGTATCTTGGTTGTGGGCACATCTCCAGTAGGGAGTGTCCGGGAGGCAGCTGATTGATATTTCTATCTCATCGATGATTCTAACTCTCTATCCCTCTCCCTTCCTCTCTGTAAAAAAAAAAAAAATCAATAAAATATATATATTTTTAAAAATCACTTTATCCAAAAATATTAATAACAGCTTGGTAAATAGTTTCACTGGGCTCGAGTTGACCTTATAAACCAATGTGGGGAGAATTAACACCTCAACAGTGCAGGCCATGGACCTGGAAGGCTCTCGCCGACACCAAGGCCAAGGGCATCTATGTAGATCCTCACGAGCTGTGCGCACCATTCGCTGGAACGGAAACACACAGTCCGCGGACACTGCCTTTGCTCCTCAGCGTCCCTGGGGCTGCAGTGGATGAACTGAGTTCACTGTTCTGACCGCTCTCCCACCCACAACATCTCCGCAGGTCCCCGTGAGCCTCGACCTGCCAACCGCACTTTCAAGCAGTTAGTGTTTTATCAAGTCTTGTCGGCTGCTTCAGATCTTATGAAAAGCTTCGCTCTACAAAGAAGTAGATTAGAAAAACTGTGGACTATAGAGTAAGAATGGACCAGCCACAGCCCCCTGACCAAATCTGGTCTTCGTTTTACTGAAAGACAGCCATGTCCACTCATCATTACACGCGGCAGCTTCCTACACCCACAAATTCCAGCTGGGGCCAAAGAGACCCCATGGTCCCCTAAGCTCCTAGCCTTGACTCTCTGGTTCCTTACAGAGGAGTCTGACTCCAGATCCAAACCCGTCCTGGCCACTGCACACTCCCTTCCGCTCAGCTACTGTCACTCTCTTCCTCAGCTTGCGAATGTCTCTGTCATATTCACGCATGTCGGATCTTCTTACCTTCAGGCCATTACGCCTACTTGTCACCGTCAATGGTTAAATGTTACTCCTCTCCTCCCACTCAATTTTGGCCCCCAGTGTGTGTGCACACTCCGTTTGAATCGCCCAGATTCACGAGGAGCTGGTTACGTGGCTGTTTTCTGTCTGGAAGTGAAGGACTTCAGACCCCTCACAGCTCGGTGAGCAGCACTCTGGACATTCCTCTTCCTCTTGTTCCTGGTAAATATTATGCTGGTCTGTGTGGCCATGGTCATTTCCATCACAAAAGACTCTCAACCCAGGATTACCTCATCCCAATAGAAACGAAGGGGAGAGGGAGGTAGGCTGAAGCGAGAGCTAAAGCAAAAGCATTCTTGGTGATATAAAAGCGAATTAGAAATAAAGTAGGGTTCTTTCAAATAAATGTACCCTTCTTTGAAAATGCATTGCGGCATAGAAAACTATCTTTGGAGTCCTAAAAATTACCATTAAATGCGAAAGAAGATTTTTAAAAAGGATCATTAATATTAAAAAGCAATTAGGGAAATTCTAAAATTTAAAATAGTTGCCTAAATTAAATTAAATAGCACAAGAGAAGACCCATAACTATTTAAGAAGTGCATATAGAACTGGAAGATACTTTTGCCTCCTAGTAAAACACCGGTTAATCACGGCTTTCCAACTGACGTAGCAGGGATGTGTTTGCGTGTACTATTTACAAGACTAAATACATGCTTAACGAAAAGGCGCAGTTTAGAACACCATCTTTTAATGTTTTTGTTATGCAAGTGGACCCAGATTTGTGATTAAAACTCGCCAGAGAAGCTTGTGAAAAGGGGTGTGAATCATGACTGATTTCCTGCCTGCTTCTTTCCAAAGAAACGCATCCTCCTCTCCAACCCAAACCACATAAAACACTGACAGTTATAAAACCATGAAGAAAGCAAGCAATTTATTTTAAAAAGCGAGAAAACTTTACATCTCCAGTACAAAGCCTTCTTACTTAATCCTTCATGTCACTGAAGCTCTTCCTGGAAGCACAGACGTGGCTCAGAGTTTAATACACTGAGCAAGAATTTCAGAAAGAACCCCCTTTGTTTCAGCGAATGGGAGACCTTTGGCCAACCCTTGGCAGCCGCTCGCATCACTGGAATGCTGACTCCTGAAAGGTGAGCTTGTCGCTGGGAGCTTTGAGGAGGACCTTGTTTGGGGGAAACGCCTGGAGGACTCCGGAGACTCCTGCCTCTATGACTGTAATCCCCCTGACAAAATCCAAGGGTTGTCCCAGGAACAATCAATTTTCAAAACTTCACACCGTGTGGAAAGATCCATTTCCAACTTTTCATCTTCAGGAGTCCTGCCCAAACTAACATCCTCTTTGCCGTTTTTACTCACTTTCGTGTACTCTGGGAGTTGGCCTTTGAATTCCTTTTTTCCCTCTCCACCATCACCACTCCCAATCCGTCTTCATGTGCCGTTTACAAAATGTAAGAAAGGGTCAGTCTTTGACCTCATGACCTTACCTCTCAGTATTTCCCCTCTGAACTTCCCGATTTTCTTCCAAGAATCCAACTTCCTGTGCTGGGCCCTGTGTTATCTATCTACTGCTGTTTAACAAATCACCCCAAAAAGTCGTAGTAGCTTCAAACAAACGGTGTTGCTATAGCACCCAGTTTCTGTGGGCCGGGAACGCCAATGTGGATTATCTGCAGCCAGGTGTGTCGTGACCTTGGCGTCCAGGTGACAGCGAGGGGTCAGGTCTTCTGAAGGCTTCCCCAGGGCTGGAGACTCCATGCCCATGACTCACGCAGATACTGGCTAACCAGCGCTGAGTGTTGGCAGAGGCCCCAGTCCTCGCCATAAGAACTCTCCACTCAGCTGCTTGAGTGTCCTCACAACATGGCCGCCGGCTTTCCCTGGAATGGTTGATTTAAGAGTAAGGCAGCAACCTCCGTGTCTCTTGCGATCTAACTTTGGGAGGCATTTCCAAATGTCTGATGGTTACAAGGTGGCAGAGACAACACAAGAGTGTCGCTGACCCAGAGCGAGAATCATAGTGAGCCTGAGAGCCAACGCCCTCACCCTGGCCTCTCCCCTGTCGGGGGTCCCCCAGATGGCTCCCCACCCAAAGCAAACCTTCAGTGCACTTACCCCTTCGGTTCCCTATTCCTCACGCTGTGCAGGTTCACTGAGCCGATGAGTTGATCCCCGTGAATGTGCTCAGAGCAGGCTGTAGGGGAAAGCATTCCTCTAGCTCACATTCTCCTTCATCAGAGAACAAAACAGCAAAGGTCTTGCGAAGCGCTAACCCTCCTGAAGGACCCGTGGGCATACTGCTGACAGATGACAGATGAGGGAAATGTCCTTGTTTGAGTCCTGGCAGTGTCACCACTTAGCACAACCTGCTTCCACAACGCCTAAGTCCACGCTCGTGGGGACAGCGTGGACAACAGAGTCACTCCAGCCACCATTTCACTCCAGCTTCCTGACTGTCAGCTGGGACCAGCGTGCCCGGGCTCTGGTCCCTGTGCACGCTGTGTCTCCTCAGAGCCTGGCGAGGGTGAGCAGCCAGCAGATACTCAAGGAAAGGAGGAAGATCCAGACCGGCTTCATTCCTGAATAACGCTAGAACTGATCAGTTACCCACCTGCTTTCTTTTCTTTTCTTAAACGTTTTTTCATTGACTTGGGAGAGAGGATGATAAGAGGGAATCATTGATCGGCTGCTTCCTGCACGACCCCTACTGGGGATGGCATCTGCAACCGGGCATGTGCCCTGACCTGGCACCAAACCGCAACCTCCTGGTTCATGGGGTGATGCTCAACCCACTGGGCCACAGCAGCTGGGCCCCACCTGCTCTCCAGAAACCCAAGAGGCGCAGCTCCAATTAAGAAGAGCCGAGGAAAATCAAACAAAAAAATTGTTCCGCACACTTTAAATCACCCACCGAGTTACGGTCGGAGGAGGAGGAGCAGGAGGAGGAGGAGGAGCAGGAGGGGGAGGAGGAGGAGGAGGAGGAGGAGGAGGAGGAGGAGGAGGAGGGGGAGGAGGAGGAGGAGGAGGAAGAGGAGGAGGAGGAGGAGGGGGAGGAGGAGGAGGAGGAGGAGGAGGAGGAGGAGGAGGAGGAGGGGGAGGAGGAGGAGGGGGGGGGGGGAAGCCCAGCTCTCCGGAATGTAAAAAGTCAGGCAGCGATGACGTCATCTGGGTTATGTCTTTGGGATTAAAAGTGAGAGAATTACAAACAGCAAGTATCAGAGACCAGCAATAATAATGCCACTTGCTGAGCCTCCGACCGGGCCACGCGGTTCTCACACATCAGCCACAGGCCTCCCTCAACAGCCCTGCGGGGCGGCGAGCAGGCGCCTCGCTGCAGGAGGAAAACAGATCGCAGGCCAGATGGCTGTTTAAAGGGGGGGCTGGGCCCCGACGCCAGGCTCCACCGACACCAGAGCACCGACTTTCCCCCAAAGTTACGCTGACAGGGGTGTTACTGCCGCTCATCAAGCTCCGGGCCCAGGTGGCTGCCAATGGGAATAAGGTGGACCCTTGCTCCTCTGTCTTCTCCCTGGGCTCCCGCACAGGGCGCTATGGGACCGGCAGGGGCAATGTGGGCGGCCAGGCCCAGGGACTTTAGAGGGTGCATCGCTGACTGTACCTTTCTTGGGGAGCACAGACAAAAACATGACGAGGCTAAAGTTCACCTCGGCAGTGCAGCCTGTAGACTGTGGGGATGTGTAAGATCCGACGGAAGGAAGGCAGGGAAGAGAAGAATGCCATAGTTGCACTGCCTACAAAACAATACTTTCCATTACTTCTCCCCTGTCGGTATATAGATAGATGCAAGGGTTGACAGTTCCGCATGTCACTATCTGATATCCTGTAGCAATATTCACCCCTGCATATTAAGGAAAGTACATAAAAGGAAATGATTCTGCACGCTCACATAAGGCTGCCGAGCACACAACCTCCAAAGGGAAAACCACCTACAAAAACACAAATTTAGAGCTACAAGAATGTTGGAAAATAGTGTACTGAATTCTGTCATCCGATTTACCAGTGTTCCACAAAGCTAAAATCCTTGAGAAAGGAGAAAGAAAGAAATGAAGGCATTCTCCCTAGGAGGATTATAAATAAACTTACAACTACTTAATCCTCTGTGGCAACTGTAAGAAACTGTGGCTTTCTATTTCTAGCATTTCATAGCATACTTTGAAAGTGTTTCCATTCTCTTCTTTGCATATCATTAAGAAGTTGTCTTAAAATTCAAGTTACCTAGAGTTTTTTTAAATACATTTGTATTGATTTCAAAGAGGAAAGGAGCGAGAGGGAGAAACATCAATAAGACAGGATCATAGATCGGCTGCCTCCTGCATGCCCCACACTGGGGATCAAACCCACAATCGGGCATGTGCCCTGACTGGGAATCGAACCATGACCTCCTGGTTCACAGGTCAGTGCTCAACCACTGAGCAACACAGGCCAGGCACAGAGCTTCTTTTCACGGGCGAGGCCGCACAGGAAGAGGGGAGACATGGGTTGGCCCCACATGGGTTGAAAGAGGAGGAGCTGCTCTGGGAGGAGACTGTCCCACATCGGCACTGGCTCCTGAGGCCAGCGGACGCAGAGAAGCAGGGAATGTGGACTGGAAGGTCCCTGCACTCTGGGGACCAGTGGAGGAGACGTGATGGGAGTGACGATTCTGTGACAATCGAGTGAGAATTAAAAGGCAATGACAGAGAGGAACTAAGATGGCGGCAAAGGCAAAACACCTATCTTGCCGTCATAATCAGCAATTTTAATACTACAACTTAACGAAAGAACAAACACCTTCCAGAATCACCAGAAAGCTCGCCGAGTGAAAATTCCACAAATAAAAGTGAAGATAAGACACTGTGACCCGGAGGAGCAGCGGCAGACGGCGTTGAAAGATTCGCCCGGAGAGAGGTTTGGAGCGCGCGCCGCGGAGAGGGCGGGCGGCTGAAAACCGGCCAGTTTTCTCCAATGGGGAGACAAAGGCGTCCCACTGACTGATTCTCCAGCTCTGGGCGAAGTCCAGAGAACCCACTATCACACGGGGTGAAAACTGGACAGTGGGAGGGCACGCCTAAGCTCGGGTGCTGCCGGGTCTGCAAGCTTGTGGAGAAGGCAGCTCTTGCGCGAACAGCTCGGCTGCGTGACGGCGCAGAGAGCGCACCGCGACTTGCCTCTCATTTGGAAAACCGTCAGACTGCTTTGTTTTACGATCCTGGGTGAGACATTGCGCATGCAGACTCATTTGGGGAGAGTCTGAATTCCCCGGCAACCGGCAGCCGGTGGAGCTCCGTAGCGGCTCTGTCTCAGAGGTGCTGGCGGCCATTGCCCCCGGCACAGAGTCCCTGGGTCCGCATAGGGCGGAGCTAACGCTGACTGCTTGGCCCGGAGACTCCGCCCACCCAACCTGAGCACAGCTGAGCTTCACAGACAATTGGCCTGGAGGTCAACCCTCCAAGTGCTAACAACGATTAACTGAGCTTAACTTCAGCAAGACTGTGCAGCCCATATCCATCTCAGGTAACCGGGGAGGCTGAGCCACTGTCCCTTGTAGCACGTCTACCACACAAAGCTAATTGACCAACTCAGGGAAGCAGCCACCATGCAGCAACATGGAAAGAAATCAGATGTGAAAGAAATGGAGGAAAAAAAACGACTGGACATGGAATTCAGAACCACGGTTATAGGGTTTTTTAAGAGGTTCCAACAAAAGATCGAGGCCTATAAGGAAATAAGCAAGACCACAAAGGAAATGAGTGAGTCCTACAAGAAAATGAACAACACCCTCCAGGATATAAACGAGAGCTGCAAAGAAATTATTAAGACCAACGTGGAAATGAATGAGTCCTACAAGGAAATGAAAGAAACCCTCAAGGATATAAAGCAGACTCTCAAGGATATGAAAAAGGACCAACCAGAAATTAAGCATACACTGACTGAAACAAAAAATATTATACAAAGACCTGAAAGTGCCCTGGAGCACCCCAAGAACCAAGTTAAAGATTTGAAATACAAAGAGGTAAAATCCACTCCACTGAAAAAGCAAGAAACCAAAAGAATCCAAAAAATTGAAGATAGTGTAAGGGGCCTCTGGGACAACCTCAAGCATACCAACATCCGAATTATAGGGGTGCCAGAAAAAGCGAGAGGCCAAGACAATGAAAACCTATTTGAAGAAATAGTGACTGAAAACTTCCCACACATGGTGAAAGAAATTGACTTAGGATTCCAAGAAGTGCACCGAACCCCAATATATAGGAACCCTAAGAGGACCACACCGAGGCACATCATAATTAAAATGCCAAGAGCAAAAGACAAAGAGAGAATATTAAAAGCAGCAAGAGAGAAACAGTTGGTTACCTATAAGGGAGCACCCATACGACTGTCAGCGGATTTCTCAACAGAAACGATGCAGGCCAGACGGGAGTGGCAAGAAATATTCAAAGTGATTAACAGCAAGAATCTACAACCAAGATTACCCTATCCAGCAAAGATATCATTCAGAATTGAAGGTCAGATGAAGTGCTTCGCAGATAAGAAAAAGCTAAAGGAGTTCATCACCACCAAACCAACATTATATGAAATGCTGAAAGATATTCTTTAAGAAGAGGAAGAAGAAAAAGGTAAAAATATAAATTATGAACAACAAATACACATCTATCAACAAATGAACATAAAAATCAAGTGAATTGATAGGCTGTTGAACAGGATAGACTGGTGAATATAAGAGACATGGACTTAGAGAGGGAATGGACTGACAATTCTTGGGGAGAAAAGGGTTGTGGGAAGTGCAGCAAGAGACTGGACAAAAATCTAGCAACAATGGGAGAGGACAGTGGGGAGGGGAGGTGAGGGTGGAGGGTGGGATAGGTACAGGGTGGAGGGAAGCTATAGGGGGATAAAAAGGGGAAACAATGTAATTAATAAACTGAACAATAAAGATAATAAAAAAAAGGCAATGACACACACCTCTGATGGAGCCAGTAGAGACCAGACAGAGGGAGACACCAGCTGATGGCAAGTGCTTGGTCCAGGCGAGGTGATAGCCTGAATGGGAGGAGGCGGTGAAATCCAGAGGCATGAGCCAGGGAAAGGTGGGGGGAATGGGTCGTGGAAAGGTGGGGGGGAATGGGTCGTGGAAAGGTGGGGAGGTATGAGCCGTGGAAAGGGGGTAGAGGAATGGGCAGGGGAAAGGGGGTAGAGTAATGGGCTGTGGGAAGGTGGAAAGGTGGGGAGGAATGGGCCGTGGAAAGGGGGTAGAGGAATGGGCCATGGGAAGGTGGGAAGGTGGGGAGGAATGGGTCATGGAAAGGTGGGGAGATATGAACCGTGGAAAGGGGGTAGAGGAATGGGCCGGGGAAAGGGAGTAGAGGAATGGGCTGTGGGAAGGTGAAAAGGTGGGAAGGAATAGGCCGGGGAAAGGTGGGGGGAGAAGGGCCATGGAGAGGTGGGGAGGCATGGGCCGGGGAGAGGTGATAGGAAGGGTCCCTGGAGAGGTGGGGAAGGGAGTGACGGACCCAACACCCAGGCAAATGCCACAGGGAGAGCTGGAGCCAGAGCGCCCCGAGACTGAGCTGCACCCAAAGAGCCGACCCAGACCGCTGCCTCCCTGGCCACTGCCCAGATGTTTTGCTGACACCCGGCCTGAGGTGCTGACTCCAGGCAGGAAGGGAGGCCACGCTGGCAAGTGCCAACGTTCCCTGATCTGGCAGGTCAGGGTTCCGGGTCTGAATCTCATTTGTGTTCAGACCCATTTAAACTCTTTAAAAAGTGATTTCCTGTTAGAATAGAGAAAAATATACATATTTTTAAAATTATTCAAAGGGCCTAAATACTTCTTAGACATCAAACAACTCTTAAGAAATAATATTTTGATGATTTAAGTAAAATTAATCAAAGCCATATGGATTGAATTTCCTTTCAAATACACAGCGTGTTTAGAAAGCGAGGGGCGGGCTGCAGCAGAAATGGGGTTTCTCTTTCATCCCACCCAAGATGGCCGGCAAGCTCCCCACAGTCCCAGCCTGGCCCCCATCCCCCTGCGTTCTGTCAGTGAGTCTTGGAGTTCCTCAGGCCCTTTGGCTTTTGTGCTCGATGCCCCAGGCCCCTGCTCCCAGGACACTGCAGGGTGGACCATTTTCATTTGCTGGCCGCCCGATGAGGGCGCCGTGAAAGCGCTGGTGGGGAGAGCTCCCACGCGTGGCCGTGACCTCTGGCGGTGGTTTCACATTTGACAAGAGAAACTATTCTCCCGAGCGAACCCCACTCCCTTAGGAGCCCCAGGGAAGCTGCCCAGTTTGCTAGCTGTGGCCCCCTCAACACCCCACCTCCAAACTGCACACTCACACACACATCACACACATGTATACTCACACACACAAACTCACACACACACACTCACACACACTCATACACACACACTCACATACACACACATACTTACACACACTTCCACTCACATACACACACACTCCCACTCACACATACACACACATTCATACACACATACACTCACACACACACTCATACTTACACACACTCCCACTCACATACACACACACATTCACACACACCCACTCACTCACACACACACACTCACACACACATTCACACACACTCCCACTCACACACACACACACTCACACACACACACACATTCACATACACACATACACACACACATTCACACACACTCTCACACACTCACACATACACACACATACACTCACACACACACTCATACTTACACACTCCCACTCACATACACACATTCACACACACACACACTCACTCACTCACACACTTACACACACATTCACACACACTCCCACTCACACACACACCCTCACACATACTCACACACACATTCACACACGCTCACACACACACACATATACACACACATTCACACACACTCTCATTCACACACACATACACACACTCCCACTCATAATACACACTCCCACTCATACACACACTCACACTCACACACACACGTACACACACACACTCCTATTCACATACATACATACTCACAATCACACACACACTTACATACACTCACACACACACACTCATATTTACTCACACACACATTCACACACACACACACACTCACACACACACATACACTCACACACATACACACACTCATATTTACTCACACATACATTCACACTCATACACACACTCACACACACACATACACTCACACACATACACACACTCATATTTACTCACACACATTCACACTCACACACACACACACATACACTCACATACATACACACACTCATATTTACTTACACACACATTCACACTCACACACACACATACACTCACATACATACACACACTCATATTTACTCACACACACATTCACCACTCACACACTCACACATACACTCACACACATACACACACTCATACTTACACACACACTCACACACACATACACACACATACACTCACATACATACACACACTCACATTTACTCACACACACACACACACACTCACACACATACACACACCACTCATATTTACTCGCACACACATTCCACACTCACACACACACACTCACACACACACACACACATACACTCACACATACACACACTCCCACTCATACACACACTCACACACACTCACACACACTCACACTCACACACACACATTCACGCACACTCACACACACACACTCACACACACTCACACACACACACACACACACCCATTCACACACGCTCACACACACATACACACATTCACACACTCATTCCACACTCACACTCACACATACAAACACTCCACTCATACACACACTCACTCACACTCCACACACACTCACACTCACACACACACACTCACACACACACACATACACTCACACATACACACACTCCCACTCATATACACACTCACACACACTCACACTCACACACACACATTCACACACACTCACACACACACACACACACACTCACACACACTCACACACACACACTCACACACACTCACACTCACACACACCCTCACACATACACACACACACATTCACACACTCATTCACACACTCACACTCACACATACAAACACTCCCACTCATACATACACTCACACACACACATTCACACACACTCTCATTCACACACACACAACACACTCACACTCACACACACACTCCTTATCACACACATACTCACACGCACACACACACTCACATACACTCACACACATACACACACTCATATTTACTCACACACATTCACACACACACACTCACATACACACATACACTCACACACATATACATACTCATATTTACTCACACTCACATGCACATTCACACATACACAAGCAAACCCGTGTGGCCTTTGTGTCTTTCTTGTACAATATCCCTTTAGCACAAACTCCATTTCTCATCTTAGACTGTGCACCCCCAAACCTCATGCTTATCTTCCACCCTTCTGACCAGCACCCTCGTCCCCACATTGTGGTCCTTCAGAGTCCAGCCCCCTCCCTGAAAACACAGGCGGGAGCAGGCCCTTCAGCCGCTGAACCCACAGCCCGTCATCTCTTCGTGGCAGAGGCCAGCACGCACCTGAGGGGTCAGGCGGCTCAGCCCTGGAACAGCTAGTGAGGCGGTGCCCCAGGAGACAGGGGGCTCAGCCCTGGAACAGCTAGTGAGGCGGTGCCCCGGGAGACAGCTGGCCAGCCCGCCTCCTACTCCCTCGCCATCCTTCCTGCGCGCCGCCTGTGGGATACCTGCTCTCTGTCACTGCCTGAGCCCCCAGCGACAGTCCCTTCCGGACATCACGGGACCCCGGGACCCGGCTGAGGGCCAGCCGTCTGCCCGATGCCCTGGAGGCTGGCCGCGTGGCCACGGCCACCTTCCCAGAGGCACGGCGGGCGCCAGGCCGTGACGTCCAGAGGGCCATCCTTGGTGCTCAAAGCACACCGCATCCTTTCCGCTGCTGAGCCAGCGGCCCAAAGCCGGTCCGTTCACACCACCTCAGTGCCCGGCCACGATCCAGGGCGCATTCGTTAACGGCTGAAGGCGTTTCTGGTTCTCACAGCTGGCAGTGCCACCAGCGTGTGCGGGTGGAGGCGTGGATGCAGCTGACCCTCCCGGAGCCACGGCACAGCGCCCCCCGGAGGCCCCAGCGCCGTGGCAGCAGAGCGAAGGGGCCGACCTCACCCTCACGGGTGACAGCTGCCCGTCTCGGAACACGCCGTTGCCACCGATGTGTGCAGCCATCGCGCTGGGCACCGCGGCCAGGCTGACGTTAGAACCCAGGCTGTGGCCCGCCGGCGTGGCTCCGTGGTTAGCATCAACACAAAACCAGGAGGCCACTGCTCAATTCCGGCCAGCGCACAGGCCGGGTTGCGGGCTCTATCCCCAGTGGGGGGCGTGCAGGAGGCAGCCGGTCCATGCTTCTCCCCCATCACGGATGTTTCTCTCTCTGCCTCTCCCTTCCTCTCTGAAAGCAATAAAAACAAATTTACAAAAGAAAGCGGACTGCCCCGTCTCTGCCGGCCCAGCTCCACGGGGCGCTCCCTCTTAGGAACCCGCACCTCACTTTCCACCTGAAAAGAGACTCGATGGCCCGTTACTTTTGCCCAACGGGAGGAGCACCATCATTTCCCGCAGAGAGACATAAACACCAGCCTCCGGGTGGCGTGGGCCCGCTCGGGCTCTCCAGGGCCCGGTGCCCGCGGCCCTGAGGCGCCACGCAGCTTTGGGGGGCAGCAGAGGTCTCATCATCCAGCCGGGCGTCCTCGTCATGCCATTTGAGGGCATCCGGTCACCAGCATCCCATCTGGTCCTGTCTCCTGGCACCACGTGGCTCAGCCGTGGCCATGTGTCTGCGTGACGTCTGTGTGGACCCCCGCTCAGGGTCCCCGTGGAGCTCACAGAAGCGGCCAGTGGACTCCGGGGGTTTGAGCGACGCCGTCACTGCGACCCAGGCCCCGGGGAGGCACTTACTGACACTGCTTCCTCCGGCCACCCCTCACCGCTCTGTGGCCTTCGCAGCCGGTGCAGAGCCACCCTCACTGACACGTCAGAGATAGAGCAGTGAGCTGAGGAAATGGTAAGCAGCTGCCAACATGTGTGGATTTGCCACGAGAGAGAGAATGTTCCGCCGTTTCCAGTTGTCTCCCTCTGAGAAGACTGAGAAGCAACTCAGTCCCCGCGGCCTTTGTTTCCTCCAGCCTGCCTCCTCCCGGCCCTGCGTGGGAGCCTGGCGCCGGCACTGGCATTCCCTGAGGCCCCGGCACCTGGCACCCCACCGACATGCCGGCGAGGGGAATGCTGACTGACTACATCAAACCAATGACTAATTAAAAAAGAAAAGCTCACGAAAATGGGCAGAAATATGACCCAAAAGCATCTACCCACTAAACACATAAAGAGTCTCATCCACATTTTTGGTTAGGGTCGTGCAACCAGAGCAGAGAGACCTTTTCGTCCCTCGATGGCCTCATTCCAGAGGTCCTGAAACCAGGTGACAACGCCTGAAATTAGAGCAAATTGATTCAGCTTGACAACATCAAGTGTAGAATGTGCTAATTCTTTGACCAAGCAATTCCACTTTGAGGACTTCACACGGGAGAAAAACTCAGTATGTGCACAAAATTAGGAGGTTCAATGAAGCATGTTTTTTCATTTTAAAAGTGGGGAGACCATGATGTCCACTAATGTCCGTCAATAGAGGAATCTATCTATATGACAGAGGAATATGCAAATTAGCTGGGACACTGTAACATCACAACGGAACAGCAGGGACCTCAGGCTGCGCCCCGAGCCTGGTGGAGCTTGACGGGGGACCTCAGGCCATGCCCCCACCCTGGCACCAAGCCGGGAGACCTCAGGCCGTATCTCTGGCCCCCCAGGGCTTGACAGGTGACCTCAGGCTGCACCCCCTCTACCCTGCGGGGCTTGATGGGGATCTCAGGCCATGCCCCTCACCCGGTGGGCCTTGATGGGGGACTTCAGGCTGCACCCCCTGGGACTTCAGGCTGCCAGCCTGGGGATGGGGGTGGGGCCAGCTGGGTCTGGGGCTCACCCAATGGGGGTGGAGCTGGCCGGGTCTGTGTCTCCTGTGCTTTCAAAGAGCATGCGGGTGGTGAGTAGGGATTTGACTCTAGGTCTTGTGGCGCGCCCCAGACTCTGACATGAGGGAGATTTTCATATACTAATCTTCTTTCATCTCTGACACTTCTATTATAGAGAGAGGCCAAATAGCAATATTAAAATATTTCCTCTAATTAATTCCCTTCTAATGTGCACGAATTCTGTGCACTGGTCCTCTAATGGTAACTAAACTAGTCCACCCACACGAAACCCTGAGGCACCAGGAAAATGGACAGGCGGTGTCTCGCTCACATGGAAAGACTCCCGAATGTGAGTGTTGCTGGGAAGCTAGTTACAGAGCAAGCGAAGGCGGGTGCAGTGGGGGCTTGCTTGTTTTTCTTCTGGCTCTTTCTTGTTCTATTTTGGTTTGGTTTGGGGAGCTGGGGGTTGGGGGTGTGGCTGTGTGTTTGTGAAACAGACTTTACTGAGCAGTTCCCTGGGGCTGGCAGAGGAAGGGCGCACGAGCACAAACCGAGCACAAACCTAACTGTCTGAGCCGGGCGTCACTCCTCCCCCCGCAGCCCACCAGGCTGGTTCCCGGGGCTTCGCCTCCGCGTGGCTCCGGCTCCCACCGTGTCCTCTCGGCGGCTTCCTCCTGCTCCATCTGTTCCCGCGAGGAGCGGGGTGCACACGGAGCCAGGAGGCCGAGCTGGGAAAGGCACCACCACCCGCACCGGCTTCCTCTGGAAGCGAATGGACAGCGGGCGGTAAGAGCTCTCCATCCTGTGTTCTTCACTCCTTAACCACCTGCCTGTCTGAGTCTGAGACGGCAGGTGGCCCCGCGTTTCTGAGCAGTAACAGAAAGCGATGATGGAGGGCGAGTGGTGGGTTCCGAATGGGGTTTTGCCCTGGTTTGCTGTGGGTGGTGGAATTCACTTTCTTTTATGTCTTCCTGAATTGTTCAAATAATTGCTTTTAAGATATTCAAAAGACTCAGTTTCCCTAAATACCCCCTCACATCCATTCTAGCAACAGGGATCTGTCATCTAATCAATAAATATTTTACTGAGGTTGTATTAAAAAACAACAACAACTCTTGACTAAATTTCACTTCTTTCTCTCTTAGTTCCATATTAAAATGTACATATCTCCCTCCCCACCCCTGCGGCTTAGATATAAAACCTACTTTCAACTAACACCTGGGAGATTCTGGTATCGAAGGAGAAAGGGGGGAAGGATTGTTCATTTATCCATTCATTCACTTATCCATTCATTTGCTCAGCCATTACTAAGAATTCCCAGTCTCTATAACAAGCTGACCTTTCTCTAATGAGCAAGGCAAGCAATGATACAGGAAAGCCCATGTAGGAAAAGAAGCAATAAATGTAGTCAAGGAGGGAGAGAGGAAGGGAGGGAAGGGAGGGAGGGATAGGTGGGAGGGAGGGAGGGAGGGAGGGAGGGACAGGTGGAAAGGAGGGAGGGAGGGACAGGTAGAGGGAGGAAGGCAGGGAGGGAAGGAAGGAGGGAAGGACAGATGAGAAGGAGGGAGGGAGGGACAGGTGGGAAAGAGGGAGGGAGGGAGGGATAGATGGGAGGGAGGAAGGGAGGGATGGAGGAAGAGAGGGAGGAAGAGGAAAGAGGGAGAGGAGGGAGAGAGGCAGGGAGGGGGGAACATATGGGAGAGGGGGAGAGGTGGGAGAGGAGGGAGAGGAGGGAGGAAAGGAAGGGAGGAAGGGACCGGTTGGGGGCTAGGGGGAGGGAGGGAGGGAAAGGAAGGAGGGAGAGCAAGGAAGGAGGGAGAGAAAGAGGGAGGGAGGGAAAGAGGGAGGGAGGGTGGAGGGAGAGAGACAAGGAGGGAGGGACACGTGGGAGGGAGAGGAGGGAGAAGGAGGAAGAGGAGGGAGGGAGAGAAAGGAAGGAGGGAGAAGAGGGAGGGGAGAAAGGAAGGAGGGATGGAAAGAGGGAGGGAGGGAGGGAGAGAAGGTGGAGGGAGAGAGACAGGGAGGGTGGGAGGGAGGGAGAGAGGGTGGAGGGAGAGAGACAGGGAGGGAGGGACAGGTGGGACAGAAGGAGAGGAGGGAGAGAAGGTAGAGAGGTACAAAGCTGTATGGGTTCTGTGGGAAGACCTCCCTAAGGAAGTGGCTGTGCAGAGACCCGAGGTTTGCACCGTGTTCCTGGGAGACAGACGGGTGTCGGTCTGTGCCGTTTAACAAACGCACAGCAGCTGGAACTCACACTTAAAAGGAAGCGTGCAAAACGAGGGCACCCTGCACCCAGGACCCCCACGGCCCTCTGGGAAGCTGGTCTTGCTGTTTTCGTTCTGGCCCATCACGTGTTCACACACTAGCTCCTGGGGGGGTGGGGGGGGAGGGGACCAGAGTGTGGGATGGAAACTGAGGCTGACAGAGGTCTGGCGCCGGCAGCGGGCGGAGCAGAGGTGGGAGAATCTGGAAGAAGGGGACAGCGTGCCCAGGGCTGGGCACCAGCGAGGTGGCCACAGCCAAGGGAAAGCCCGCGGTCGCTAGGGGTGGAGCTGGGAAGACAGACACACCGGAGACAGTGGACAAGTCCGAGAGAGGCCCTGCGGGTGACGCCGTCGGGAAGGGCAGTGTCCAGAACGAAGCCGAGGGCGGTTCGCAGAAGCCAGCCGATGGCAGCGACCCTCTCTGGGCCGAGGAGCCGGGGGGAGGGGGGCGCCTTGGAACGGGCAGCGGACTCCTGAGGCTGCCTTCGGCAGGCCAGCCTCTTCACAGCAGCCGACAGGAGACCCTGAGGAAGAGCCGGACAGCAGCACAGGCTGGAAATGTCAGCATGAGAGTCACTGTCATGGGGGAGGGGGGTGTCAGGTGGGACACACGTGGGTGAATGAGAGCAGAAATGAGTGGTGGCCAATGGCAAAGCACTGAGACAAGGGCCCACTGCCCTCTGTGGAGGCGGAGCCATGGTAGCAGCTGCGCCGGGAACCGCACGAACCGCATGGGGGGCTGTCTCCCCCCGCCACCCCCTACCCCCCCCCCACTAACATCCTCCCCCTGCCCTCCCCCCCCCCCCCCCCCGCTCTCTGGAGCGAAGCACAGCACAGCCACCCGCCTCCAGACAAGCTCGACGTCTCTCCTCATGGAACTCAAAACACAACACGATTGGTCTCTGTGGTTGCAACACCATTCTGGACCCCCCTTCCATGACCCAGTGCTAGCCAACAGCCTCCAAACACCAAGCCTTTGCCCCTGAACTCCTCTGTGGCCAGACCAGACTTGACCCGAATGCACTCGGTGGTGAAATCTGATCTTAACTTCCATGAGGCCACTTATGGGCTACATTTACCCCCTCCCTGGAAGTACCAGGCACTCCTCATTGAAAAGCCCTGATGGCCTTGGCTGGTGTGGCTCAGTGGATAGAGCGTCAGCCTGTGGTCTGAAGGGTCCCAGTTCATTCTGGTTAAGGGCACATGCCCAGGTTGTGGGCTTGATCCCCAGTAGGGGGCATGCATGAAGCACCCGATCAATGATTCTCTTATCATTGATGTTTCTCTCTCTCTCTCCCTCTCCCTTTTCTCTAAAATCAATAATAATAATTTTAAAAGCCCTGATGGACAACGGGGCTGTCCAGACCCCAGGGTGGGTGGGGGGCGTGATATGACATAGTGCAGACACCCTACTGCCTCCTAAAATTCCTCCGTGTAAAACCAAAAATATAAACTGTCCAAATGCTCAAATCTAAGATGCTCACTCTCCAGGGTCCTGGGTCTGCAGCTAAGGGGCCGGCAGATCACCAAGGGCAGAGGACGAGGGACATTTCAGTTTCTAACCACAAATGTCCAAGTGGAAATGGTAGGTCCCCAAGATCCAATAACAGCGCCCAGGGATGTGGAGCAGGAGGCTCCAGCCACAGGGTCAGCCATCCAGTGAGCCGCACTGTCCTGATCGTGAGCGCACATATGTGTGCATGGTGCGTGCACATGCGTACACAGTGTGTGTGTGTCACTTCTGTGAAGCAGGAGACAGGCGCAGACGAGGGGCCTGTGAGCCCGGCAGGATCCTCCCTGCTCCAAAGCCACGAAATGCATGACGCTGCAGCCCCCCTGCCTGCCGGCTCCCTTCCTCACACAGACCCGTGAAACGAGGTGCAGCAAAGCCGGGGGAAGGGACTCTACAATGCTTTCCCTTCAAAACTAAAAAGCAATGAGCATTTTTAAAATATGTTCTTATTGATCTCAGAGAGGGAGGGAGAGGGGGAGAGAGAAACATCAATGATGAGAGAGAAACATCCATGCTGAGAGAGAATCACGGATCGGCTGCCTCCTGCACAGCCCGCTCTGGGGATGGAGCCTGCAACCCGGGCCTGTGCCCCGACCGGGAATCCATCCGCGACCTCCTGGTTCTAGGTCGAGGCTCAACCACTGAGCCACAGAGGCCGGGCAAGAATGCACATTTTCCACTAGCACCGCGCCAAGGAGAAAAACAAACGTCTCGGGCTCTGCAATGGAAAATCTACTGGAAATGGAAACTCTATGGCCGCCTCATTCCTGTGCTCTCCGATAGGTGCGTGGCCCAGGGCCAGGAACAAGTCCGGGCAGAAATATTGTCAAAATTTTTACTTATCTCATGTGCACTAAAAACAGACCAGTTCAAAATGCAACCTCCTCCCCGCAAAGCAGCCCCTTCAGTTCACTTGGAACAAAGACTTTTACTTGATGCTCATTCATTCATTCATTCATTCAGCGTATACGGATGAGCCCTGATCAATGCAGAGTGAGGAGCGCTGAGCCCACATCCTGGAAAACCTAAGTGTAACCTTGACTCCGCCAATGAACTACGGGGAGCCTCGTGTGGCCCGGAAGCCTTGCCGATAACCAAAAACAGTCCACTAACACGTATTTCACAGATACTCGCATTACAGACAGTACTCTTACCAGACAGGAAGCTGGAGAGAAGGAAAGGTCAGGCTAAAGAAAATCAGAAGGAAGAGAAAGCACACTGACAGCATGAACTGACAGATCTGCGTGTAAATGGCTCACCCATCGAAGCCCACGCTGCTCACGGTCACTGAACCAGTATTTCCCGGGGGCCATGAGGCACCGGGGGCTATCCCAGCCTCGGCGGACAGGACCCAGGCCTCCTCAATCAGGAGGAGGCGGAGAAGCAGAGAAAATTACCCCATTTCCCCACGACAGAAACACGACCCAGGGCGAGTCTGTGTGTCAACAATTAAAGGACAACTTGCTCCAGGCGCTCGGCTATCATTTCTGTCCAACATGACGGCCCTCTACCCACCCACTGGCCCTGTCCAACATGGCGGCCCTCCACCTGCCCACTGCCCCTGTCCAACATGGCGGCCCTCCACCTGCCCACTGCCCCTGTCCAACATGATGGGCTCTACCGCCCACTGGCCCTGTCCAACATGACGGCCCTCTACCCACCCACTGCCCAGCCCAAGGAGGCCAAGGCCACCTCAGCGAAGAGGCTGGGGGCCTGGGTGGCAGGGAGGTGAGCCCCCAGGAGAGGACAGAGCCAGCACACACATCTGAGCCCCAAAGGAGAAGAACCCGCAAGGGCCCATAGATGCCGAGGAGGAGGGTTTGGGACATGGCTGTGATGCCCAAGCCAAGCACAGCAGAATCCAGTCTAGCTCCGTTTAGGTCTCCTCCTTTGGGGGCTTTGGGGGGGAAGAGGGGATAGAGGGGTGTACCCTCATTCGCAGCAGGGATGCTGCCATGGCCATGCTCGGGGCGCCTAACAGTGGACGTCTGATGGAGGTCTTCTCCAGAAACACGGGGGGCAGGACCCAAGAGCAGCGTGCTGACTCCACAGGCCTGGCTCCCACTGGCATCCTAGGCCCTGGGCGAGGCCCCCGGTGGCCAGAGAGCCATCTCCACAGCCTCTGAGTTTCCTAGACAAATAGGGGCAGGCAAGGGTCCCCAGAGGCCACAGACACATTGTGTGAAGTCTTTTCGGGCCATTTTATAGGTATGGTAGGAGCGAGAGGTGCTACAGTTCTGCAGGCTTCGGCTCCCAAGGGGTTGAGCCTGCCCAAAAATGCTGTAAACAAAATGCCAGCTGTGAACTCCTCTGCAGGAATGCTCGGGAACAGCGCACCTGGGTCTGGGCACCAGCCACCACAAACGGTGCGTGGGCTCCTGGCCCCACAGCAGGAACACCACCCGTGGGAGCGGAGGGGAGTCGACAGCTCAGGGCCCGATAATGGGATGTGTTTGCCTCTTTTCTGCTGGCTCAGGTACAGCCCAGATGAGAAGTGACAACGAACGGCCTCCTCACTGCGGCCATTTCCACTGGGGGCCTGGTAAACAAGCACCCCCTTCCTCAGCCAGAAGCCCAGAGAGAAGAACTCAGAGCAGTGTCTACCAGATCTGCCAAGCACCCCATGGCCATAAAAGAGTTACATGATTGTGAGAGCAAAGAAAAAGCAGGGGCACAGAGCCCCCCATCTGACCAGGTGCTTAAGAACCGACAAAGGGCTATTCTTTTATTTATCTTATTAGGGGCCCAGTGCACGAAATTTGTACACTGGGGGTGGATGGTCCCTCAGCCCAACCTGCCCCCTCTCACATACTGGGAGCCCTCTCAGGGGATGTCCTACTGACCGCTCACTTTCGGCTGTGGGCACAGGACCTCGGCTAGGCACCTATATATGCAAATTAGCCGCCATCTTTGTTGGGTTAATTTCCATACTCGCTCTGATTGGCTATGGGTGTAGTGGCAGTATGGTCAATTTACATGTTTGTCTATTATTAAGTAAGATTAATTTCAGAGGGGAAAGGAGAGAGAAAGCGAACATCAATGATGAGAGAGAATCATGGATTGGCTGCCTCCTATAGGCCCCCACTGGGGATGGAGCCCGCAACCCGGCCATGTGCCCTTGACCGGAACTTCACCTGGGCCCTTCAGTCCACAGGCTGACACTCTGTCCAGGGAGCCAAGACAGCCGGGGTAGCACAGGCTGTCCCAAGTGAAGCCGCTGGTCTGGAAGGGGGGCTGTGGGGAGGTCAGTGACAGCAGGAGATGTCAGTGATGAGATGACAGCGTGGCCGGCAAGATCGCAGTGACTCTTGGGCAGAAGCAGGTGCGACAGCTAAAGTTAAGTGAATTGACACCTAACACAGAGCACTGTGGGCTCTGTCCCAACTGTCGCAATAATGCGAGTCGTCATCTTTCCATGGGCGGACAGTCTCACCTTTGGTTTATAAAAAACACTCCTGTCCCTGGCTGTTGTGCTCAATGGTTAGAGCATCAGCCTGCCCACCAGAGGGTCGCCGGCTCAATTCCCCATCAAGGGCACGTACCTGGGTTGCAAATTTAACCTCCTCCCCATATTGAGACACATGTCTCTGTCACATCGATATTTCTCTCTCTTCTCTCTCTCCCCACTGCCTCCTCTCTTACACACTCTCTTAAAAAAAAAAATCAATGGAAAAATATCCTCACTCCCTGGTTAAGGGTATAAAAAACAAAACACAACCCCTGTGAAGCGTGATAAAGCAACACAAGGACACAGGAACGCCTCACCTGAGTGTCTGAAGCCACCTCCTCTTCCCTTAAACCCGTCCTTCATGGCCAGCTTTGGAGCTACACCATGCTTCCCGAGCAAGGGCTCAGCCTCAGCGCCGGTGCCACCTGGATCTGGAGAGTTCCTTCAGGCTGTCTGTGCCCTGCCGAGCAGCACGCCAGCCTCTGCCAGCCAGAGACCAGGAGCAGCACCCACTTATCCCCCAACTGTGAGACCCAAAATGTCCTCAGACAGTGCAGAGTGCTCCGTGGGGCCAAGCTGTCCTTGGTGAAGACCTGCTGCCCTCAGACAAGGACCAGACGGGGCAGCCCATGTGTGGGTCCGACTCACTCCCTGTGGGTGTGGCCCTGGGCAGTGACTGACAGTGGGCCTCACACCTCGGGAGGCCCCCCACCTGCCTGTTGGGGTGTTGGGAAAGTTAAACGGATCTCACCTGGCACCTGGTGGGTGTCCAATGTCCAGCTGTCTTGCCGCCTGACTTCCTAAGGCTCTTTCAACACTAAGACCTTCCAGATTCTAACACAGCCCGCTCTTCAGCTCCTCCCTCCCTCTGCAGACCCAGAATGAGATTGAAGGGCTGGGCACCTGCCTTTGCGTTGCACTCTGGCCAGGTGGACGTGCACACGTCATTCCCCTCTTTGGGGTTCTGCGCTCCTAAGCCGGGGCAGCATCTTGGCCCTGCACAGCCGCACCAGGTGCTGCCGCCCCTGCTCGGCGGCCTGCCTGGCCCCCTTTGCCCGTGAGTCATGGAGAACGTGGACGGCAGCTGCCTTTACTCAACGAGCTTACGCCTCATTAAAGAGGCTCTCCAACATGTCTGTGCATTCAGGCATCGTGTGAAGATGTTCAAACAAAGCACCAAGGCAGGAGGCACTGCCCCCACAGTCTGATTTCATGGGTCCCGTGTGGGATGCCAGCAGCCAGCATGTTTTTAACCTTCTCAGGTGATGCTGACATGTGGCCAGGACTGAGCCTCACAGTCCTGGACGCAGGCTCCCCGGTCTCATTAAATGCACCTGCTTGCCACCCTCGCTCGTGACTAACTCCCTCCCGCCTCTACACTTTGCACAAATCGTGGCTCCAGCTGGACGAACCCCACCCCCACCCCCCGGGTTTCCCAGCCAATCCCTGGCTTTCCCTCTGCCCTGATGAGCTCCCTTCGAAAGACTTCCCATTTGTCTCTTGAACCGGACTTGCTCACCATGAACACTGTTAGCACATGCACCACTTGTGATGCTTAGAAAATGGAATTTATTTGCAAACAAACGTAGGTACTTTATGGTATTGTATTTCAGAGGAGAGATTCTGGACAAACGCCCATAAGGAGCACTGCTCGTCAGCACGCTCGTCTGGCCGCCTCTTGCTCATTGGCGGTCAGAGGCCTGCGAGCCACACCAGAAGAGAGCACCTAGTCAGGGGTGGCAAACACTGGGCAGGTGATCTTCATCAACACACCTTGCTCGCCAGACTTGGCTCAAAGTATCAGAGTCTCTGAAGCAGCGGCGCCGACCTTTCGGACCTTGCGGGCTACCAGTGGTCCGTGGACCACTGGTTGTTGACTGTTGCTCTAAATATCAAACCCCCGTTGCAGGACGATGTGCTGTGCGGGACGTTGCAGATTACCCGACAAGCTCTGCTGCTGGGGCTGAGCTGGCTGAGACAGTCCCAAGCATCAGAAGTCACTGGTTCCATTCCAGTCAGAGCTCCTGCCCGGGTTGTGGGCTCGATTGCCAGTAGGGGGCGTGCAAGAGGTTCCTGAGAGACGCTTCTCTCTCACAGATGTTTCTCCCTCTCCTTCTCTCTAAAGTCAATAAAAACACGTTAAAAAAGAATGACGCCACAAGATCTGAAGACAATCTTTAACAGCAGAGTGGTTCGAATAAGACACTCATTTGAATAAGTTATGATAGGACACTCATTGGAAGAAATAAGTTACGATATCTTTGTTTTGAAAAAAGCTGTCATTATCAACCAAAACATCTGTTGCTGTAAGGGTTGTCACCATCCCCAGCCTGGGGCCGTCTGCACACAGCGGCGGTCTGAGCAAGGGGCCCTGGTCAGCGTCTGCAGACATTCCATCGTCGCCAGGCAGGCGTGGGGAGAGGCGGGGCCAGCAGTGCCATGGTTGCAAACACTAAACGAAATGTGTTAATGCCTGTGGCACATTTTCTTATATATTTTGGCCAGTTTGTTCTCTCTTCAGAAGAAATTTCTGGATTATACACTCAGTGCAGAGCTATAGGGAAGGCAACGGGGGAAACGTTGTGTGCCTGGCCAGTAATTTGTCCGGTACCTGGAAATCCCCATGAGTCAGGAGTCACTGTCCCAAGAAGGTGCTGGACAAGAGCAGAACGTAGTCACTGAGAGTGTGACTCTGGGTCAGCCTGCCTGATGTAAATCTCAGCTGTTTTTTACTAGTTCTGTGGGATTAGCAATTTACTCAACCTCCCTACGCCCAAACACCTTCATCTTTAAAATAAGAGTAATGCTATTTTTTTTAATTAATGGTGATTTTCCCAGGTTTCCTGATGATCTGCTGTTTTTTTTTAAATATATTTTATTGATTTTTCACATAGAGGAAGAGAGAGGGATAGAAAGTCAGAAACATCAATGAGAGAGAAACATTGATCAGCTGCCTCCTGCACACCCCCTACTGGGGATGTGCCCACATGCCCTTGACCAGAATCGAACCTGGGACCTTTCAGTCCGCAGGCCGACGCTCTATCCACTGAGCCAAACCAGCTTCGGCAGTAATGCTATTTCTTAACTCTTGCTATTATTGATTTAATCCTCAGCCACAGACATGCTTAGAGAGAGGAAGGGAGAAGGGGGGGAAGGAGGTATGAAGAGAGAGACATCAATGTGAGGAACACAATCGGATGCCTTTTGTACATGCTACAACAGGTATGTGCCCTGACAAGGAATCAAACCAGCACCCTTTTGGTGCACAGGTAATGCTCAACCAACGGAGGCATTCTGGCTGAGCTTCCTTACTATTGTGAAGTGAAATAAACTGTAAAATGTGTATTGCCTGGCATATAAGAAGTGCTCAGTAACTGATAGTTACCATCATCATCATCATGTCATCATTATTTTAAGTAAACATCATTGCAAAGACTCAACTGCTCCTCACTTGCAGAGAGTGCAGAGTCAAGTGCACTCATGATTTGGGAACTGATAGGGGACTTGAGTGGCAGCCCTCAACCTTGCCTGGGTACCAGAATCACCCATACTGCAGACCAACTGAATCAGAATGCCTGGGGACAGGACCCGTATCAGGACTTTCTTAAGCACGCCATGCTACCCCGATGGGTAGCTAAAGTTTCCGATCCCTACATTAAAATTCTGAACAAAATCTACCTCTCAGTGGGATGATAACAGGAGAGATATTTTTAAAAAGAAGTGAGGGCTGTGAAAGAAGGGTCAGGCGGGGAAGAATCTTGGAGCAATGAACACATTCAGATCAGTAGAGACAGAGAGCTAAGTACGCAACAGTTCCTGCCTTTGGAGAATTACAATCCCTTTTCCGGTCGAATCTACACTGAACCAGGAGAGCGGGAAGGGAGAGCATGAGGCACAGCCAGTGGGAAAGTGGCTGTAAGCGCTGTAAGGGGAGCTGAGGGAGAAGGAAGAAATTGCAGGCAGTTGGGGAAGTAAGAGCACCCCAGAGAGGGCACCCCTGGAGATGTGTCCCCCACACGGGTGACCAGATTTCCCCGATGAAAACGCATCCCTGGACAGTTCAGTGAGGAGTTCTGAGTAACTAGGAAAGGCTACTTGTTGTTGGTATTTATTTAATGTTCCATTTCTCAGAGATAAGAACCTGTGTCCACATCCCAGAAAGCACGGCAGACCGACCACACAGCCTTACACACTGGTCTGCCCACGGGCCCCGGCTTCACGGCCCAGGGCTCGCGTGTGCAGTGTGACCCCAACGCACACCCCACCGGTGCAGACACAGACCCCCGAGGGCCGTGGACGGCCAAGTGAATCCGCTGGGGAGACTTCTTCCCACAGCCCAAGGCAGCGGGTAAAGTGAGTGTTCAGAAGGCTAGCATTCCCGTTAGTAGAATAGCACCCAAAACCCACAGCAGAGCCTCTAGCCTTTGGATCTGGGTGTCAGTCTCTGGAGGCCCGGGTTTTGTTTCATTCTCTCACTTGCCTTTGCTGTAACTTAAAATAAAAGCACGAGCACCTTCCCTGGGTGAGGAAGACTGCCCCCTATTCGGTGTCACCGGAGGAGTGCTCGCCTCGGCCCATCCAAAGACCGCTACACAGATCAAAATATAACCCCGGGAGCGACAGCGCCCACACTACCGGAACTGGGCACACAGCCATGCGCCTTCCATTGGGGACCGGGTGAGAGGCAAGACCACCCTCTGCGAATGAGGGTGGGGCTGGGACAGCTGTGGCGGGTGGGACCCACACCCCAGGATCACAAGGGGAGCGGCACCTGTGCAGAACAGGTTGCCTCTGATCCCCTGGAAAGCCCTCCGTGTTATGCAGGCCACGCTGTGTTTGTTGTCCTTAAGCCTGGAATTTAGACAATCATCCAACCACCCCACTTCATGCCTCTGAAAATGCAGCCCCAGAATTCTCGGCGATATGTCAACCCGTAGGTTCATTCCTGCCTCGCCCAGACCCTCTCTATATGACTCCCTGGCAAGGGAACTTCCTCAGGGATGAGAAAGGGTACTGTGGTCTCCAAAAGACACACAAAGCCTTCTCCCGAAGGGAAATTGGCCACAGCCCGGGGGGGGGGGGGGCGCGGCGTTGGGGGCATTGGGGCAGGAGGCAGTTCCTCTGCTCATGCAGAGCCCACTCCCCAAGGGCAAGGCTCTTTGGTCCCGAAGTGGCTCTCTCGATCCTGGGATCACTTACACTGAACATTTCTGCGGTTTCTGCTTCAAAGGAGTCAGCAGAATGTCATTCTTGGACCGTCCTGAAGATGGGATGCAGACAACTCTTCAGAGGTCCGCGAGAGAGACAGGAAATGCAGAATCCAATGTTCAGGCTCCAGTCTTCATCTGGAATAGACATTGAAGATGGGTCTGTCTATGAAAGTCGAGAAGCCCCGTGGTCAGCAATTATGGCAACCTGAAGACTTGGCCCTGAAACCATGTATGTTGGTCTTGGAATGCTCTCGGGATCCAAGCAGCTGACAGAGTTTTTATTATTATTATTATTAATAATAATACGGGCCTGAAGGAAGGTACATGCTCGGAGTGAGTGAAGACACTCTAGCTCCATTCCATGTTTCCCAACTTTCCATGGGCCACTGGTGGCTGATGATCTACTGACACTGCTCTTGTGTCTTCTCTAGTCATAAACACACATTATTCAATTCGGGATGGGGTCAAAGTCAGGGCGTCGGGCCTTTAAGAAGCCTTACAAACATAATTGCACAGAGGAGCAGCATTAAACTCTCAGCAGGTATTAACTGCTCTTCGGTCCCATCTGCCTCAGGGAGCCTGCACCTGGGCCAGCTCGCTGCTGTTGGACATCCACACAAACAGCCAGACACGTGGGCATCCACACAAACAACCAGACACACGGGCATCTACACAAATAACCAGACACACGGGCGTCCACACAAACAACCAGACACACGGGCGTCCACACGAACAACCAGACACACGGGCGTCCACACGAACAACCAGACACACAGGCATCCACACAAACAACCAGACACACGGGCATCCACACAAACAACCAGACACACGGGCGTCCACACGAACAACCAGACACACGGGCGTCCACACAAACAACCAGACTCACGGGCATCTACACGAACAACCAGACACGTGGGCATCCACACAAACAACCAGACACACGGGCATATACACAAATAACCAGACACACGGGCGTCCACACAAACAACCAGACACACGGGCGTCCACACAAACAACCAGACACGTGGGCATCCACACAAACAACCAGACACACGGGCGTCCACACAAACAACCAGACACACGGGCGTCCACACAAACAACCAGACACACGGGCATATACACAAATAACCAGACACACGGGCGTCCACACAAACAACCAGACACACGGGCATATACACAAATAACCAGACACACGGGCGTCCACACAAACAACCAGACACACGGGCATCCACACAAACAACCAGACACATGGACATCCACACAAACAACCAGACACACGGGCGTCCACACAAACAACCAGACACGTGGGCATCCACACAAACAACCAGACACACGGGCATCTACACGAATAACCAGACACACGGACGTCCACACAAACAACCAGACACACGGGCGTCCACACAAACAACCAGACACACGGGCGTCCACACAAACAACCAGACACACGGGCGTCCACACGAACAACCAGACACACGGACGTCCACACAAACAACCAGACACACGGGCATCTACACGAATAACCAGACACACGGGCGTCCACACGAACAACCAGACACACGGGCATCTACACGAATAACCAGACACACGGACGTCCACACAAACAACCAGACACACGGGCGTCCACACGAACAACCAGACACACGGGCATCTACACGAATAACCAGACACACGGACGTCCACACAAACAACCAGACACACGGGCGTCCACACAAACAACCAGACACACGGGCGTCCACACGAACAACCAGACACACGGGCGTCCACACGAACAACCAGACACACGGACGTCCACACAAACAACCAGACACACGGGCATCTACACGAATAACCAGACACACGGGCATCTACACAAACAACCAGACACACGGGCGTCCACACGAACAACCAGACACACGGGCATCTACACAAACAACCAGACTCACGGGCGTCCACACGAACAACCAGACACACGGGCATCTACACAAACAACCAGACTCACGGGCATCTACACAAACAACCAGACTCACGGGCATCTACACGAACAACCAGACTCACGGGCATCTACACGAATAACCAGACTCACGGGCGTCCACACGAACAACCAGACACACGGGCGTCCACACGAATAACCAGACACATGGCATCTACACAAACAACCAGACACACGGGCATCTACACAAACAACCAGACTCACGGGCATCTACACGAACAACCAGACTCACGGGCGTCCACACGAACAACCAGACACACGGGCGTCCACACAAACAACCAGACACACGGGCGTCCACACGAACAACCAGACTCACGGGCATCTACACGAACAACCAGACACATGGCCTCTCCAGAGACTCCCCGTGAGGGCCCTGGCTGTCCTCACTGTGTGGCACCGTCCAGCAGACGGAACTGTGTGAAGCGCTACAAACAGAACCTGTGCAGGGGGCCTGCCTCCAGTGGCTTCCATGTCTAATCAGTGACCCTGACGGGGCTGGCGATGCCATGCTGAGATGGAATGCACGCTGTGCACTCAGCACTGTCTGGGCACTGAGGGGTCACCTTGAGGAGGATGCAGAGGAGTCGGGGAGACAGGAGGGACTCGGGCCAGGAGACCTACGAGCACCAGGGACTGTTCGCTCCGCCTGGCAGGACGGGGAGGTCTGGGGGGAAGGCAGGCGGTTAGGCAGGAGGCGAAGGTCAACAAAGACATGAAGGCAGAAATGAGGAGGGCACGTCACAGGGGACTCGCAGGGGGTGCCCACCCTTTCCCTGTTGGCTGATCAGATCCACCTGACAGGACCAGGTGAGAATGACATGAAGGAATCTTGCTTCATCGGCATGGCCTTCCCCTGACACAGACACAGGCAGCCTCTGAATGAGGACCAGTAAGAGCTCTGCGGGTGGGACATGTCTGCGTCTGGAAAATAAAGGAGTCGGAAAGCCGGACAGCGCCGTGTGTCAGCTGCTGTGGGAACATGCAGTCCTGGGGAGCAAGGTCCCCCGGAAGATGTGACTCCTCCTTTCACTCATCCCAGTGACCACACGCACACACCCATCACACACACACACACCCATCACACACACACCTTCTTCACACCTATCACACACACACACACACACACACACACACACACACACACACACCTGGCTGCCAATCAGAGGAGCCGTGAGAATCTGACACTCCAGGTGATGTCCAAGTTTCCCAGCCTCCTCTCTGCCTCCCTGCGCTGCCATCCACAGCCACCATGGGTCCCCACAGAGCCGCCTCTTTGGCTTCCACCAACAATACATTCACGCTCAAGCCGTCTTGAGTTGGTCGTGTGATCACAGATGTAGACGGTGGTGAAGAGGACTGCAGTGTGGAGACGTGACCTCCCGTCATGTGGTGGGTCCACAGCACGTCTCCCTCCCCTCCCCTCCCCTCCCCTCCAAAAAGAAGCTCTGTGCTTGTATAGCTCAAAAGAGTCCCTCCATATCCTTAGGATCTCATCTGCACCCCAGCCCTGCCCCCAACAAGGCGGTGCCAATCCAGGCTAATTCTAGTGAGTGCTGTCTTCTCCATCCTCCTAAAACAGCTCCGAAGGAAGCTGGGAAGGAAGGGCGGCCTCTGTCCCAGTAGTTACCGAGGCCCCCCTTGAGGGGAGAGGCAACGTGACAAAGCGCGCTGATCACTTGGCCCTGGGTTCCTTCCCACCACTCACCCCCTTCACTCTGAGACCCTAACTTGGCACCCCCTCCTCCTGTGGCCTTCGGGAAATCCTGTCTCAGAGAGCCTTCTGGAATCTTCTCCTGGAATGGCCGCTCTGTGTATTTGAGGGGTCCCTCCCACTCCCCACTCAGAGGTCCCCAAGGCTCCCAGAGGGCGTTCTGAATGCAGTCACAGCACTGGGCGTTAGGAGGCCCCAGGAAGGGGCGAAACTCCCCACCTAACCTTCTGAGTCAGAGACCACCTGGAAGAGAGACTGTGCGCAGGCACCCTGGCCTCCGCAGCCCCCCTCGGGCCTCACCCCCACACCCAAGAAGCGCTGGGTGTTTATATGAGCACGCTTGCTCGCCATGCTGGGCTGGCTTCCTTCCCATGTCCTGGCCTTAATTTCTGGAAAAGCAATGATTTTTCCTGCTGGTAGGAGCCTGCCACAAAAACGTCTCTTCTCTCCACTAACAAATCCACATGGCCTCCAACAAGCCCTCGCTGCGCTCCCCTGCCGGCTCCCCTGCCTCTAGTGTGGCGTTACCACCCATCTCGTTTCGCTCCGCGCACCTGGCTTCCTGCTGACAGGGCCAACAGCAAACAGTGCAGTTCCCCAAAAGCTCTGCTGTCGGCCTCAGCAGTTTCCCCAACTTCACTCTCCATTTAAAAGGGATTTTCAAAACCATCAAAACTTCTAGTCAATCCAACAAGTCCCTGGTGTCCCCGCACGATGCACCCCGCTGTCTGGAGACCCACCCGAGGCTGTACTCCTGGTTCCGCTCTGAGTCTTCACGTAAACGATCCTGGACAGGACCCCGAAATGAAACACAGATGTCGGCAGGGAGCTCAGGGATTCGTTTCAATGCGGGCAAACCCAAACCTGCAGGCCTGTGATGGGCAGGTCCCCTGGGCTCCTGCCTCTCCACTCCCCGCACAGCACAGGCAGGACGCCAGCCTGTCCCTGGGTTTATGCAAAACTCTTACACCCCAAGAGCTTTTCTGGTTTAGGGTCTGTGGGAGGATTTGGGGACAGTTTCATGGGAAGGATCACACCCCAATGTTCTCCATCTTTCTCTTCCCTCCTCATCTTTCCTCCTCCTCCCTCCTTCCTCATCTTTCTCCTCTCTCCTCTATCCTCGCTCCTTCCTCCTTTCTCCTCTCTCTCCAGAAACAGCAGGAGAAAGGGAAAAGCTTATAAAAACAGAGAATCTGGGCCCTTGAAGAGGAAACAAGGGCATAGGGCAATTTCGTGAGGGGAGGACGAATCCTTCAATGGAAGGGGGGACCATTCCTGGTCCAAATCACTTTAACGCAGGGAAATAAATGCGGGTGAATGAACCTAAATCCATTGGGCTGACCCATATGACGATGCTCACATTCAAGTGTTTCTCTGCCGTGGAGATAACGGTGCCATCTGACTCTGCCATGCCTACATAGCCAGCAATTCAGAGATGACCGCTCAGAGGAGAAACAATGCTTTCCTACATGACTCGTTTATTTTTGCCTAGCAGTTTTAAGGTAATGAAAATACCAGCAGAGATTAACGTTACCACTAAAACAGGCCAAAATGCACTGTTTGCACTGATACATCTTCAGTATCTTGTGCATATATTCAAGCATAAACTTTGTATTAAATGAGCATGCATATTTCACTGTGAGATCTAATGGACTATAGGACAGCCATTGGTAAGCAAGCCAGTGGTATTGGGAGAGACAGGTCATGTTTCCTTTTAACTCTTAGCCATGCATCCAACAGCATGTCCCAGGTCTGCAGGAGGAGAGTGACAGGATGTCTCCATGGCCATGCAGCCAAGTCAAGGAATGAAAGGACCCCAAGTTCTGTGTCAGATCTTTTCCCAGGGAAATGGGGCCTGGTGGGGAATGCTAAGCTCAGGTGTGGAAACGAGGGGACGGAGTCTGCGATCGGGAGGAAACACAGCTCTTGTCAGAGGAGAATGCAGCCGGGAAAGCGGGGACAGGGGGACATGGGGGCTGCCCACGCCAGCGAGGAGAGCAGGGTTGTGCGGAGACCAGATACACAGCCGCTGGAGGATTTCTGTCTCGCAGCTCTCCTTGCTCCAAGAAATGACAGATTGAGGTTTAACACACACAATAATTTTGGGTCTTTGCTTATTCTTAAAAGAACAAGAGAGCACAGAAACTCCCGGCGGGGAGAGCTGGGCCCGGGAGTGGGTCTTACTGCAGGCTGTGCATCTGGGAAGAGCTGTCAGCGCCGAATTCGCCCTCCAAGATCAAACCTCCAGCAAAACTCTTCCAGCTGCAACCTTTACGGCTCCAGGGTCTGTTTCAGAGAGCGAGGCCTGGGTCCCAGCATCCGACCGGACCCCCTCCAGCTGCACTGGCACCGGGGCTCTCACCGGCATGGAAACGCTGGGTGGCCTGGTTTTTCCCGTGCCCGTGGCAACACCTGCCCGCGTGCATCTCTCATCTGGTTCACACCTATGGCTGCGTGCCACGTCGTCTATTTCTCCGGGGACTGGGTGTAAAGCGTGGAAGAAAGTTTACAATGTCTGCTGCTTCTCCCTTCTGCCCCTCATGATGTAATGCTGGCTTTCAGACACTTCGCTTCACGTCCCGCTTTTCAAGACGTTAATAACATGTAAAGATATGTGACATGCCGCAGTGCATGTACAGTTTTTCCCCAGGTCGTTCAAAGCACATCCCGGCACAGACAGTGCACGTGACACGCGCTGTTTTGAGTCTGGGTCCCCACTGCCCTGTTTGTGGGCCAGAGGAAGCCACGCAGTTAAGGAACGAAGCAGGAAAGCTGAGTGTGCCCACCATCTCACCAACTCCAAAAGAGAATATTCGCTTCTGTGAAAATATCTATTTCCCCTTCGATTTTACGGTAAGGGAGCGGGAAGAAGTGCTTAACACATTCCAAACGGCTCTACAGAAGAAGGATCGTGAAGATCAACTTAACTGCTGTCCCCCTGACTTTGCTTTGTCCTATTATCAATCATAGGGGCACAGACCTTTATAACTAAAACAATATTTAAGCTATCTTATTATATGGAGACTAGTGTTGGCTTAATACATTAATTTTTAAATATTTTATGAAAGTGAACATTCTCATAACAAAGAAATACAGAATTGAATCAATTTTAGTTTTAAAAAAAATCTAGTCTAATTCAAAAAAACAGGCAATGAAATTCAATGACATCGTATTGTCTTCAAACATGTGCCACTGTTAGTTCCATGTTGGCAGTAATTTGCTTACTGTCCCTAGAAAAACAAAGCTGAAAAGCGGTCACATTGAAAAGTACTTAGTCCTGAACTTGAGAGAGAAACCAGCAGAGGGGAGGGGAGGGGAGGAAGCAGGTGCTCCCAATAGCAGAGCCTGCACTTACGGCCGGCATCCAGCTTACAGGACCAGTGGAGGCCATGAGCACCCACCCTGACGGTGGGGGCCAGGCAGCTCCACAGCCCGTTAGAGCGCCGTCCAACCCCCCCCCCAACCCCCGCCAAGGCTGTGGCTCCGGTCCCTGTCTGGGCACATGCAAGAGCCAACCCATGAGTGCACAGATGAGTGGAACAACAAATCAGTGTTCCTCTCGCTCACCCTTCTCTCTCTCAAACTAATCAATCAATAATAATAATAAAAAAACAAAGCTAATTGCTTGCTTCTTTCCATTACTGATACATTACTGTGTGACGTCAGGATAGGAAAAGCATTTCCAGTCTCTAAGAATTCCATGCAGCACTGTTTAAAGATAAGGAACCTTTGTTGCAATTGCTGCCATCACCCGTGATTACTTTAATTCCCCGAAAGTCAGTGAGTCGGACAAAGCGGTAGCCAGTCGTTTTTAAGTGGGTATCTTAGAGGCTTTTGGCCAACGTTAAATGTCCTTCGTTTCTCTTCCTATTAAATTCCCACGCAGTCGGAAACATGCTGATTTCACAAGAGCTTATTAATATTTAAGTTTCCATAATGGGAGATGCAGGCCACAACCATATTAAGTCTTGGAGCTGAGCTGGTGTTTGGTCCCTGTCACTGGAAATGCCAGCCTGGGAGTGTACACAGGGTCCCTCCCCAACCTCAGCTAAGACCCGGCACTGACCCCCGGTTCCCTCCGCACTGCTCCGTCCCATCTTCATCACCTTCCTAATTAAAGTGAAGACGTGCTAAGGCACAGGAATCTACAGGCACCTGAGAGCCTGCCCTTCATGGTTCGGGTCAGAAATGTGGCCACACAAAGGATGAGCAGCCATTGCCTCACTGGGAAGCCACTGCTCCAGACCACAGCATTAGTCACCTGTTTATTCATTGTTCCACCTGCACTCACTGGCTGTGCGCTGTCAGAGGCACTGTGCCCGCCAGACCAGAGCTCCTCCTCCGCAGCAGGGCCTCGGAGAGCATGAAGTGTGGCTCTCAGAAGGCAAGCTGCTCAGATGGATGTACACACTCCCTCAGGGCCGGTGGGATGGGAAGTACACACTCACACAGGGCGGGTGGGATGGGAAGTACACACTCACACAGGGCGGGTGGGATGGGAAGTACACGCTCACACAGGGCCGGTGGGATGGGAAGTACACACTCACACAGGGCGGGTGGGATGGGAAGTACACGCTCACACAGGGCGGGTGGGATGGGAAGTACACGCTCACACAGGGCGGGTGGGATGGGAAGTACACGCTCACACAGGGCGGGTGGGATGGGAAGTACACGCTCACACAGGGCGGGTGGGATGGGAAGTACATACTCACACAAGGTCTTCAGGACCCTGAGCGCCTCATTCCTCGCCCCTCATTGACATGGTTCGTGTTGGTGTCAGGGGGAAATGAATGTCACTGTGCTAGTCCATCCTGAATTTCACTTTGGTTGTCAATGGGCAGCAAAGTGGTCCACTGCCCTTTCAATCAACAACCTTCCAGCTGGACATTCCCAGGGGCTGAGCAAGGCCGTGTGACCCTGAAGCCGCCTCTGATGAGCGCATACCTGGGAGCTCTCAGCTTCCTGGGAGCAGTCGTCATCCCAAGAAGCAAGTTCTCGGCCTTCCATGCTGCTCCTCCGGCCTGGGGCTCCTTCCTCTGACCCAGGAATGCTCCCAAAGGACAGCAGCCTCCGGGCAGCCTCCAGCACAACACCCCAGGGCCCACGGCTGCTTTTGTAAGAATTCTCCCGGGAGTGAAAGCCTCTGACTCTGCAGTGACTGGCCTACATTTTCCAGAAAATAAACCCACCAATGTGTCCAGACCTCCTCTTTTCCTGACAACTCGATCCTTCCCCAAATCCCTTTTCAGTTCTTATTGCTGAAACCTGTCACCAACTCCAGCTCAGGGTCCCCTCTCTGTTTCTTTCTATTTTATTTTGTTATCCTCACCCAAGGACATTTTCCCATTGATTTTCAGAGAGAACGGAAGAGAAAGATATATTGATGTGGGAGAAACACACCAACTGGTTGCCTCCTGCAGGCACCCTGACCAGGGCCTGGCCTGGGAGAAGCCTGCAACCAAGTACATGCCCTTGACCAGAATCAAACCTGGGATCTTTCGGTCCACAGGCCAACTGCCTAGGGCTTATTTTTCTTTAAATATTTATCACCAACTACTATACTGCATGGTTCACTTGTTTGTATATTTAGTCATCTGTTTCTCCCTTTCTGAATGTAAGCTTCTCGAGGTCGAGGAGTTTTCAACGTTTCTGCTCATTGTACACGATATGGGGAACACAGTAGATCCTCAATAAATATTTCCTGACTAAGGAGAAAGGTAAATGGGTAACTAAGTGAATGAAGCCGTAGTCTCCAAAACCTCTCACTGGAAATAAATTAATCTGGTCTCACGTCTGCCCTGAACAGCTAGTCAGTAACAAGCCCTATGACTCGTCCTTTCTAGTCTCTCCACCAAGTCCAAGGCCTGCTGCCTCGCATGTGGACTAAAACAGACAGACTCCGGGCTCCCTCTGTCAATCATTTCCCCCATGAACCCTTTTAAAACAAGCTCCCAGCACGCTACGGCACACAGCTGTGTCCTCGCTAAGTCAGACACAGCCTCCTTGGTGGGGCCTCCCAGGCCTGCACAACCAGACCCCACGTGACTGACACATCTAGTTCCCCACTGCTGCCCACACTCTTCCTCTCCTCTTAGGCTGGCCCCCTGGCTCACCCCTTAGCTACAGTGCACATTCTCACCTCATGCTTCCCTGGGGTTCCTTTCTGCGGGCTAAGCTGTCCCTCCTTGCCTCCAGCTATTCGAATCCGCTCTGCTCCATTAAGCGCCTCAGAACTTCAGCAGCCACACAGCCCACACTGGTTTCTGCTTTGCCTTCGGAAGCGCACGAGGCCTGCACCTCGCAATCCATCGCGCTGTGGCCCATGATTTCCCGGCCTCCTCCCGACTCTCCAGGTGGATGCACACAGAGCTGACTCACTCTCATGGCCAGACTTAGGTCAGTGCTGTATCCAACAGTAACTCACGTCCACAACCCAAACATACACTGAAAAATATCTTAAATTTTTACTGAGATTTTTCAAACAGATAGTAAATAGCCTACAGACCCTCTTTTTCATTATCAGCTCAGAAGTCTTCGTCATAGCTGCTCAGTAATTACCTTCTCTCTCTTCTCATTTACTACAACCCTGGCACAGCCAGACTGCTGTTCACTCATCTCAGTCCATGCTTCCTGGACTGCTCTCTGCGCTCTCTCGGATGTCACCGTAGACTTTGGGGCTCCCTCCAAGAGTCTATCCAGAACAAAACCCCAGTCCCTGAGGACGCAAAGCCCCGTAGACACTTCCTCCTTCGTAGGTGGACCAAGAGGGAAAGGTTCACAGTGCTGACCGCGTTCATTTCTGTCCTGGTCACCCTCCCCCGGTCAGAGCCTACTGGGTCCCTAATGAAGGGCTCACTGCTTGTTCCCCAGGGCATTTCTCAGAAGATCCCAAACCTGACCTGCAACCCTTCTTCTCCTATGGGGTTGGGAGGTTTATCTCAATAGGAAACATTAGCATCCTGGGACTGAGCCAGACAGTGGCCTCTGTCACCTGGAGTACCAGCCACATTCCCTCCCAGCAGTTCAGCCCTGATGCCCATGCCAGTCTTCCACCCAGGTGTTAGAGCCAAGCAGACAGGACCACCCACGTGTTAGAGCCCAGCAGACGGGACCACCCACGTGTTAGAGCCCAGCAGACAGGACCACCCGTGTGTTAGAGCCCAGCAGACAGGACCACCCGTGTGTTAGAGCCCAGCAGACAGGACCACCCGCGTGTTAGAGCCCAGTGATGGGACCACCCGTGTGTTAGAGCCCAGTGATGGGACCACCCACGTGTTAGAGCCCAGTGATGGGACCACCCACGTGTTAGAGCCCAGTGATGGGACCACCCACGTGTTAGAGCCCAGTGATGGGACCACCCGCGTGTTAGAGCCCAGTGATGGGACCACCCGCGTGTTAGAGCCCAGCAGACGGGACCACCCACGTGTTAGAGCCCAGCAGACAGGACCACCCGTGTGTTAGAGCCCAGCAGACAGGACCACCCGCGTGTTAGAGCCCAGTGATGGGACCACCCGCGTGTTAGAGCCCAGCAGACAGGACCACCCACGTGTTAGAGCCCAGTGATGGGACCACCCGCGTGTTAGAGCCCAGTGATGGGACCACCCACGTGTTAGAGCCCAGCAGACGGGACCACCCGCGTGTTAGAGCCCAGCAGACGGGACCACCCGCGTGTTAGAGCCCAGCAGACGGGACCACCCGCGTGTTAGAGCCCAGTGATGGGACCACCCGCGTGTTAGAGCCCAGTGATGGGACCACCCACGTGTTAGAGCCCAGCAGACAGGACCACCCGCGTGTTAGAGCCCAGTGATGGGACCACCCACGTGTTAGAGCCCAGCAGACAGGACCACCCGCGTGTTAGAGCCCAGCAGCCAGGACCACCCGCGTGTTAGAGCCCAGCAGACAGGACCACCCGCGTGTTAGAGCCCAGCAGACAGGACCACCCGTGTGTTAGAGCCCAGTGATGGGACCACCCACGTGTTAGAGCCCAGTGATGGGACCACCCGCGTGTTAGAGCCCAGCAGCCAGGACCACCCGCGTGTTAGAGCCCAGTGATGGGACCACCCACGTGTTAGAGCCCAGCAGACAGGACCACCCGCGTGTTAGAGCCCAGCAGACAGGACCATCCGCATGTTAGAGCCCAGCAGACGGGACCACCCGCGTGTTAGAGCCCAGCAGACGGGACCACCCGCGTGTTAGAGCCCAGCAGACGGGACCAC